>DF243641.1:4024-22845 GCA_000507305.1 Breviolum minutum Mf 1.05b.01 | reverse complement strand
CACAAAAACAACCACCACAAACAACACCACCGCAAAACACCACCACAAAAACACCACCACAAAAACACCACCACAAAAACACCACCACCAAAAACACCACCACAAAACCACCACCACAAAAACACCACCACAACTGTGTGTTGTTGCTGTGCTTCCCTTTATAACACATGACACGCACCCCACACACACACATCAAACAAAAAACTTAACAAACAAAGCCACACACATTTCACATGGTGAAATATGCTGTGGGCACACAAACAAAACATCCCTCTATATGTGCCACAAAAAACATGAGGTAGTTTGCCCCCCAAACTGAGGTAGTTTTAACAAAAAAAAAGTGAGGTAGTTTGGCAGTAGTTTTGCAAAAAAACACGAATCACTTTCACGGAAGTTTCCTTGAAACTCCTTCGTGGCTACGGGAATTTGACGATGGTCCAATCTATCTAATTCGGCAGATTTTAACTAATTAGATAATTTTTTTTCTACCTAAAATTTAACTTTCTTTTTAACTATAAAGTTAGATTGCAATTTAAATATTAGACAAAATTCTGGAGCAGTTAAAAATCTATCTATTAGACTTTTTTTTGTTCTAACCGGGTCTTCTAGGTTCAGAAGATTCAACACGTACTGACCAGCTTCATTCGTTCTCAAAGGCACCATCACTCGATCTTTAAAGACTATCAATCGATCTTTGTGAAAATCAACTTGGGCTTGAAGTGCACGAAGTGCCGGACGAGAAATCAAAAGGGGGGCATTGCCACGAACTATTGAAGCCTTGATGATTCCCTTACGACCTGCTATGTACACCGGCATGTTGATGGCACGATGAGAAACTTCATGATGACCATTCCCGTATCGAAAGTGATTTTCTTCAGAGTGCTCTTCAGGAAAAGGGACATTCTGCTGGGACCACAACTTTTGGAATTCAGACAAAGTTTGTTCTCCAATGATGGTCTTTCCACAACCAGAATCAAGAACGCCGAAACCAGGAGATGATACTAAACAGGTTTCATGTACTTGAACATTCTCTACATGAACCCTCGTGTTGGCATCGACCCGTTCTCGAACTCGTTCCAGTAACGAAGGCACCTGACTCACCATCGCCACAAAGTACTCCGTGGGCTCATCTTCAGACACTGTTTGAACCAGAGCGGCACCTGTGGAGGGAGGCTTCGATGAGGATGAACCGATGTGCCGACGACGAAGATTTCATTGAGCATTCCCTCGCCCAATGACCCAGCTTACCGCACTTGTGACATTTCGATTTCTTTTTGATCTCTTCGACTTCCACTCTGAATTGTCGTTTCAGTTCTTTCACCTGTTGGAACTTCCTCGCCTTCTGCAATCTATTGATTTCGGACCGCTTTTCCTTCCACGTCACAGCAAGCACGTCAACGACGTCAGTTTCTTGAAATTCTTCAGTCGGTTCAACTGCATCACCGTGACCGTACTCGGCCAATAGTAGTTCCACATCCTGAAAAACGTCATCAGGCTCTGAAGTCCAAAACTCCTCGGCTGCATCATCGACCAAATGAGCGGCAGAAGTTCGCTTGTTGTGGGAAAGCACCAAGTCGGGAAAGCACGATCGAAGTGCTTTTCCAATCTGCTCTCGATGTAGCATTCCATCAGCTCTAGCAAGCACTACCGCTCGCTGTTCTTCCCTCAAACCACATCGGTTCAAGATCAACCAACCACGAGCTTCCTGTGGAAAATCCACGCCCGTCTTCCGTTTCAGACGATCGAACAACTCGGAGGCTCTTCCAATCCAACCCTTCAAGGTCTCACCAGGCAACGTACGAAGTGTAAACACCTCGTTCATCATCTCACCCAACTCATCCGTTTGATCCTTGGCAGGAAATCTAACGTCTAAAAGATCAAAGATGATGTCGTCACCGTTCTCCACCTGGTACTTGCTAGGGTCTAAATGTTCCACACACTCCAACGCCTTTCCCGTCAGTAACGTGTAGACGAACGCCCCGGCCGCCTTCTTAGGCAATTTGTCCATCGTCATGATTTTGTTCTTCGTCCATGTCTTCCAGCGTTTGTATTCTTGAGCATCTTCATTGTCGCCAGAAAAGTACCGCATGGATCCAGCGGCTTCGGACGATTGCACTGCCATGGCTGCTGTCTGGATCTCGCCGTGAGATCACCACAGGCTGCCGTGCATCCAACACGGCCACCCGGTAAATCACCGAGCTCCGCTACCAATCAAAATAGCCAAGCCTCCCCAGAGGCGCACAAAAGGGCTCAGACCTTTTCGCTCGAGATCGAAATGTTCCCTGCAGAATGCCATGTTGCATTCAAGATGAAAAGAGTGAATGGCTGCTGGCTCAATCAACAATAGTATATAAATTAGAAATTGATTGGTATACGAGGTGCGATTGCAAGGATTTCGGAGATTGTGCCGTCTGGCAATATCTCTTCAGTATCCCACGGTGTCCTCTCGCCAAAAACGTCTTAAGACCCAATGCTTCGATAGAGTGCAAAAGGATGGCAGGTGATAGCAAGACACAGATTATACAACAAATGTGAGTCCCAAAAGCTTTACTGCTTACTCAGTCGTTACACTACTTCCTCTTGCATTTGCAAATTTACCACTCTGTTCTCATGACTAGTGGTACTTCTGCAAAAAGAAACATTCATGACATGGATCACATCCTGGATACATCCTGGATCACATTTGTTTTTGAAGCTTTCTTGTAGAGTCAACTTTGGCCACCTGGGACCCAAGAAATACGAAAAAAATCTAACCGGCTGGCTTGATAATATGAGCATGATGGATAATTTATACTACCGAATGTAGTGAAATAAATTCTGAAGGTCTGATTGAACGTATATTTTCCAAACAAACACCCAGTATCAGCATCACCCTCAACGAGTCTCACGAGAAAAAAACAGAGTCAAAGACCGAAGCCATGGTAATTCACATCAAAAGATCGCTCAAATGATATTCCCGTCTAACGCTTACTGTAGTCTGTAAGTGTGCTGTATAATCAGAAATGATTCATGAAAGGCATAATGAAAGGCATTTCCTGCTGAATATTGATGTTGTACCACCGCATTGGCATGCTGCCAAAACCCTGAGAAGTCATACAGTTGATCAGATTATGATATCTTTGCTAACCTTAATTGTCACACTGATAGTGGGCTGCATTCTAACCTTTCAAATCTGTCTATGGCATAGATTTCCAGCTGGCATGACAAAAAATGGCAGCGCATGGGCGTGGTCTAGCTTTAAGTCCCGTTCTGTGTACTGTGTTCTGTTTGATTCTCCCACCAAAAACTAATAATGTTTGATTTGCATCGAAGTCGAATTCATGGTTTCATGGTGTGCATCTCTACGACTCTACCTTCAACTGGAAATGTCTAAAAGACTTGACGAAAACTTGACAGAAACGACCAAAGTCCTGGCTATCCGAAACATGTTGAAGTTGTTTCACTCTCTGATCAGTCTTGTTGGCTGTGTTGGCAATGTTTTGGGACCTCACACTGACAATATCTGACAATCTAAAACAAAAAGGGAATGTCTTAGATCCATTCATTTTAGGATACAAAATGTATATATCCAAATGTTAGCAATATAGTTATAGTTATGTCTCGAGTCTCAACAAAATCAGACTGATGTTCCAAGCCAGCGCACTTTTTGTTTCAGCTTTGGTTGTCAACCTGCTTGCAGGGCAATGGATGGTTGGATCCCTGCAATCGTTGGATCCCTCCGGCAGCAAAACCTTCGACTCACACAGCACCAATTTAGGGGGACATGAGACATGAGTGGTCTTTGGCGATAAAATATGTCAAGCCTTCTCAAGCAATGTTCGTGAGGCCAGCCCAGCATGTACCCACCCATTCAACAGCAAATGAGAAGCGAAGTTCAATGCATTGGCACGGTGCTTTGGGGGCTGAAGTGCTGGGCCAAGCCGCCATACACAGCCCACCCGCAGGTGAACACATGAGTCCAGCAAATATGGTCAATGCTGTCGGGTCGGATATTCTTGGCGTCCCTAGTACTACAACCACGCTTACTTATTTTGCTGGGCCTGGCTGGAAATGACCTGTTTCAACAAATTTGGAAAGTAATTCCTTGCACAAGAACATGCGATCTTGCCTCAGCGTTTCGTCAGGGTTGCCAAATTACCAATTTCACCAAATTCAAGATAAATTCAAGAAACTTGGGAAGTACTCTTTTGCACAAATACGGTCTTGTGGTCTTGCATCAGCATGTCATCAACTTCCAGCAACAGCATTTTGGGGGAAAGACTCAAAACATCAGCGCGAAAATCCTCGTCCTTCCTGGAGGTATTTTGCTGGGCAAAAAGCTGTAAAGAGACCAAGGCTCCCACGTTTTTGAAGATTCCCAGATGCAAAGCATGCAAAGCATGTTGGCATTTTGGAATTTCAATATCATCGATCCACACCCTGAGGCCTGAAACTCTTCTTTCTGCGGTTTCCATTTCGGCAGGGTTGGAAAGAAGCCGGTTGACTGGGAGAAATCCATTTTGGGCTGGGCACAATGCCTGTGAAATATCTCACATAGAGCAGCTACAAAATCAGCTTGTGTTTCACATCAAACAAACTGGTTCATCTTCGTGACAAAATGTGGGCCAGAATCTCAGTCAACTCAAGCAATATTGAAGCAAAAAGAGCACAAATATGCACAAATTAGAGTTTCACTTTTGCACATTTCTGCGACCTCCAAGATCTTACATTTCAGAACTTGCAACTGCTGAATTTACATAGGTCTTGTGTTTGTGCTACCAAATCACTCAAGAGGTCTTACACATTTGGCAAGTGTGTTTCATAGCAAAAATCGTTGCGCTCAAATTTGTTGAAATGATGCTTCAAGAACTGTAGCTGTCCAGCTTATGACGAGTAGCAGAGAGGAACTTGTCCCATAGTGCATATTCATGTCAGGCCCCTTGATGTTGGATAATCCATCGTCTTTGTCAAAGTGTCATTAGCCACGCAATATGGGAGGATCAGAAAAGAAACAAAAAACGAACAAGAAAACGACGATCACATGATGACAAACATTTGTGGGAAGGACCCTGCCACATCGAATTTGGCCCAGGGTATGTAGAGCAATCAAGCTTACACACGTTGTGGAGGAATATCCCATGAACAACAATGACATCCATGGAGTTGCGCTTGCTCAACACTTGCTGTATCACTCAAAAGGTGAGATGTTGAGGCGGGAACAATCAAGTTTGGACATCGCAAAGGAACAAGGGCATGGCAGAAAAACATACAAAGTCTTTAGTCTAAATCCTTTTCTATTAATTTGGGGAAGATCATTGGAACATAATGTTTAAACAAATCCTGAGGAATGAACAAGCCTGTAATCTTCTCCCTAAAAGTCCGGAACCCTACCAAGAACGTATATAGATGACAGTCTCGTATCTTGCGCAGTGGGCTTACCCTTAATCACGCTTTTAGTTTGGGGCATGGGTCGATAAAAGTTCTTCCTACAGAACTCAAGCACTTTGCAACGAAAGAGCTTTTGGGATGTCCCTGAGAGCTCGTCGTGTTCTGGATGCTTGCATTATACACTTTGAAGCTGTTGGTCGAAGCCGCTTGCTGATTCTGGCGGCTCTGTCCAACCCAGGAATCAAATCAAGAATCAGAGAGAAAATTCCTGGAGGGCTGGAGGACAACATTTCATGACAATCACCCTGTAAGATTTAAACTGAATTTCAAATTTGCATGGCACAAGGTTTAAGCAAGGGATGTGCAGGGTTGCTAGTGTTTCCATGTGTTTGTTCATGTTTTTCTACATGCGTTGACATTTCACAACACTGGTACTCGTACAAACCAGAAAGCCAAAACGGACAATCTTCTGGGAAGAAAACTTCGGAGCTCACATCAAAACATGATCCATCATTTGCGCCAATGGCAAGAGCCTATTCACCAAGAAGCTGGTGCAAGGAGACCCCTGGACTTCAGTCCTCCCAAAAGAGGAGATGAATGGAAAGGAAGTCTGGCAAATGCACAGGCTCACGCACATACTCATTCACAGTGCGAAGTAGCGGATTTCAGAAGACGTCGTCGGCATCGTTGTCTTCGCTTCTGTATCCTCCAGATCAATGGATAGAGATCCCATCTGGACTCCATGCGATCGGAGTTGTTATGGGACATGTCAGATATGGCCAAGGCACCTCGCCAAGTTGCACGCACCAGGGAAGACATGGAAAACACCATATGGGAACTACACACGGGACCTTGGCACACAGAATTGCCGAGGGAATGCAAACAGGGAAGTCTAGTTCTATTGGTCCAATCAGCAAAGGACCTTAACAAATTGCCTCGGTATCTCTCAGGAATTCTCAGGACATTGAATGGTGAACGATGCGAAACTCGAATTCCACCCAAATATTAAGGTGCGTCATGTTGATAAAACGATTTTCTTCTCTGACCAAGGCGGTTCATAGCCCTGCTTGAAATACATCTGCAAGTGTTAGGCAGCAACCATGTGATCTCTACAGTACTCGGGCAGATGTGCCAAAGTTGTTATTCTTGTGCAGCCGCATTTGCATCCCCCTTCCAATTGACCAGGTGGGGTTGTGCACCTCATTTTGTATAGTATAAAATGGGTGCCAACTACAAAATGGGTGTGCACACCCCAACTGTTAGTTTCTACAAAGTGGCTGCACACACCTTCAGATGTGTTGATGTTAAATGTGCTGTTGGAATGGGTTTGCAACCCATTTTGTAGAAAATNGCAAAGGAACAAGGGCATGGCAGAAAAACATACAAAGTCTTTAGTCTAAATCCTTTTCTATTAATTTGGGGAAGATCATTGGAACATAATGTTTAAACAAATCCTGAGGAATGAACAAGCCTGTAATCTTCTCCCTAAAAGTCCGGAACCCTACCAAGAACGTATATAGATGACAGTCTCGTATCTTGCGCAGTGGGCTTACCCTTAATCACGCTTTTAGTTTGGGGCATGGGTCGATAAAAGTTCTTCCTACAGAACTCAAGCACTTTGCAACGAAAGAGCTTTTGGGATGTCCCTGAGAGCTCGCCGTGTTCTGGATGCTTGCATTATACACTTTGAAGCTGTTGGTTGAAGCCGCTTGCTGATTCTGGCGCCTCTGTCCAACCCAGGAATCAAATCAAGAATTAGAGAGAAAATTCCCGGAGGTCTGGAGGACAACATTTCATGACAATCACTCTGTAAGATTTAAACTGGATTTCAAACTTGCATGGCACAAGGTTTGAGCAACGGATGTGCAGGGTTGCTATTGCTTCCATGTGTTTTTTCATGTTTTTTCTACATGCATTATCATGCGTTGACACTTCACAACATTGGTACAAGCCAGAAGAAAGCCAAAACGGACAATCTTCTGGGAAGAAAACTTCGGAGTTCACATCAAAACATGATCCATCATTTGCGCCAATGACAAGAGCCTGTTCACCAAGAAGCTGGTGCAAGGAGACCCCTGGACTTCAGCCCTCCCAAAGAGGAGATGAATGGAGAGGAAGTCTGGCAAATGCACAGGCTCAAGCACATACTCATTCACACTGCGAAGTAGTGGATTTCAGAAGACGTCGTCGGCATCGTTGTCTTCGCTTCTGTATCCTCCAGATCAATGGATAGAGATCCCAGCTGGACTCCATGCGATCGCAGTTGTTAGGGGACATGTCAGATATGGCCAAGGCACCTCGCCAAGTTGCACAGGCCAGGAAAGACATGGAAAACACCATGTAGGAACTACACACGGGACCTTGGCACACAGAATTGCTGAGGGAATGCAAACAGGGAAGTCGAGTTTTATTGGTCCAATCAGCAAAGGACCTCAACAAACTGCAGCGGTATCTCTCAGGACATTGAATGGTGAACGATGCGAAACTCGAATTCCACACCCAAATATTAAGGTGCGTCATGTTGATAAACCGATTTTCTTCTCTGACCAAGGCGCTTCATAGCCCTGCTTGAAATACATCTGCAAGTGTTACGCAGCCACCTTGCGATCTCTACTCGGGCAAATGTGTCAAAATTGTGATTCTTTTGCAGCTGCCTTTTGCTGTAAAGATGTGGGCACAAATGGGCCAAATAACAAACACAGCTTGGAACACTTGTGGCACGTTGGCAGTACAACTTCAACAGTGGCATCCTTGCGAGTGGCAAGACTAGGATGGCTCCCAAGCCAAGCAGAACTACCATTATGAGAGTTGGTCCCTGGTAGAGACTGAAATGTTCTTTTTTTTGATTTTTGCATTTTTTTGTCATTTATTTTGTATTTCTATTTCTCATGTTTTTTGCATTCATAATTTGCGCCTCTGTGGTCTAAGAAAACAATCTTCATTTGTGTTGCATTTTTTGTGCATTGTTTCTGCGAACCCTTTGCAGTTTCTGCGTGGTTGTACATGTGTAGGAGATGTACAGTAAATTAGATGATAAACGAATGAATAGTTACTGTAGTTATTAAATAGGTATATATATATATATGTACATGCATTAGTTTGGGTTTTCTGTTGTTTACTGCTTTGTTTTCATTTTTGCTGCATTGATTTCTTCATTCATCAAATTTCTTTTCATTGCCCATATGGATATGATATGGGTAGATATACATGCCTAAAACGTGCGTGCAAATTAACAAGTTAATATTGACCAATATAGATATACACCCGCACATGTGCGTAGATATCCGTTATGAGAACTTTATGGCGTCATACAGCTTACATACAAATATGTTGTTTAATTAAACCCTTCCAAACCATGGAAAATCATTGAAAATGCATGAAAACCTTAAGCAAATACCTGAGAATCATGGAAATTTCAAGGAAAATCTAGAAATACATTCAAAAATGCATGAAAAATGCATCAAAAATGCATGAAAAATGCAAATTTCTTCGAATTTTCAATGATTTTCATACTTCAAAAGAAATGGTGAGAATTTGCATTTTTAATGCATTTTTGATGCATTTTTGAATGCATTTCTAGATTTTCCTTGAAATTTCCATGATTCTCAGGTATTTGCTTAAGGTTTTCATGCATTTTCAATGATTTTCCATGGTTTGGAAGGGTTTAGTTAAACAACATTTTGAGAAATGCATGAAAAATGCATGAAAAATGCAAATTTCTTCGAAGTTTCAATGGTTTTCATATCTCAACCATTATTGGTAAGAATTTGCATCTTTCATGCATTTTTCATGCATTTCTCAAAATGTTGTTTAACTAAACCCTTCCAAACCATGGAAAATCATTGAAAATGCATGAAAACCTTAAGCAAATACCTGAGAATCATGGAAATTTCAAGGAAAATCTAGAAATACATTCAAAAATGCATGAAAAATGCATCAAAAATGCATGAAAAATGCAAATTTCTTCGAATTTTCAATGATTTTCATACTTCAAAAGAAATGGTGAGAATTTGCATTTTTAATGCATTTTTGATGCATTTTTGAATGCATTTCTAGATTTTCCTTGAAATTTCCATGATTCTCAGGTATTTGCTTAAGGTTTTCATGCATTTTCAATGATTTTCCATGGTTTGGAAGGGTTTAGTTAAACAACATTTTGAGAAATGCATGAAAAATGCATGAAAGATGCAAATTCTTACCAATAATGGTTGAGATATGAAAACCATTGAAACTTCGAAGAAATTTGCATTTTTCATGCATTTTTCATGCATTTCTCAAAATGTTGTTTAACTAAACCCTTCCAAACCATGGAAAATCATTGAAAATGCATGAAAACCTTAAGCAAATACCTGAGAATCATGGAAATTTCAAGGAAAATCTAGAAATGCATTCAAAAATGCATCAAAAATGCATTAAAAATGCAAATTCTCACCATTTCTTTTGAAGTATGAAAATCATTGAAAATTCGACGAAATTTGCATTTTTCATGCATTTTTGATGCATTTCTCATGCATTTTTGAATGTATTTCTAGATTTTCCTTGAAATTTCCATGATTCTCAGGTATTTGCTTAAGGTTTTCATGCATTTTCAATGATTTTCCATGGTTTGGAAGGGTTTAGTTAAACAACATTTTGAGAAATGCATGAAAAATGCATGAAAAATGCAAATTTCTTCGAAGTTTCAATGGTTTTCATATCTCAACCAATATTGGTAAGAATTTGCATCTTTCATGCATTTTTCATGCATGTGTTGTCAATTTCTTCAAGAATAGAAAGATTTATCCCAGAAATGCATGAACAATACAGAAAAAATGCAAATTTCTTCGAGTTTTTGATGATTTTGGACCTGATAATTCTGCACTCGGAATTTGCATTTATTTTGAACTGTTTGTTCTCCTGGGATCACTTCCCAAGATAGGGTCCTCAGGCTGAGTGTAGAGGGTATGTGTGTAGCAGCTGTAGCAGCAAGGTGATTAGGACATGTGAGAAATTCCACTTTGTGTTTGTGTATTGTAAATTTACGAATATAACAATTTGTCATCTGCTCGTGTTCATGTATGCATTAAACATGTATTTATGGAAACTAAAACACAAATGCATTCGCATCCAGCTTACATACAACGCGCATCAACACGCCAAGAGTGAATGAACAAAAAATGAAGATCCAAAATGCATGATCATGAACATCAAAAAAAACATGAGGAAAAAAGGCAAGTTCAAAATGCAAAAAAGATGCATAAGTAAATGCAAAAACCAAACATTTTAGGCACCTCAGTGTGTACCAAACAAAATCTCATAAAACTACCACTGCGTGATGGCCAGCATCGAACTTGACTGACCTTGCACTGTTCATGAAATGTCACATCAACAATCAGAAAAACCAGAGCTTGCCCAACACAGACCTGGATCGCCTTGGGAAAACTGGTCGCTGCCTACAACTTTGCAGCTTCGCTTTTTTGCACTGCACAATCTCTACTGAGGAATTTTTTAGACCCTACTAGCTTGCGGCTGTCCCAAAATTGTGATTCTTTTGCAGCTGCCTTTTGCTGTATAGATGTGGGCACAAATTGGCGAAATAACCAACACAGCTTCAAAGAACACTTGTGGCACGTTGGCAGTACATCTTCAACAGTGGCATCCTTGTGAGTGGCAAGACTAGGATGGCTCCCACGCCAAGCAAAACTACCACTGCAAGATGGCTGGCATCCAACTCTAAAATTATGCCACTGTTCATGAAATGTCAAATCAACAATCAGAAAAGCAAAGCTTCCCCAACAAACCCGGATCGCCTTGCGAAAGCTGCTCGCTGCCTACAACTTCGCAGCTTCTTTTTTTGCACTGCACAATCTCTATTTTAGCACTGTTTTTAGACCCTACTAGGTTGCGGCTGTCCCAAAGTTGTGATTCTTACACAGCTGCCTTTTGCTGTAGAGATGTGGGCACAAATGGGCCAAATGACCGTTGATTCATTTCAACATTCCAGAGATTCTTTGACAGGTGGGGTTGTGCACCCCATTTTGTATAGTATAAAATGGGTGCCAAGTACAAAATGGGTGTGCACACCCCAACTGTTAGTTTCTACAAAATGGCTGCACACACCTTCAGATGTGTTGATGTTAAATCTGCTGTTGGAATGGGTTTGCAACCCATTTTGTAGAAAATGGGTCGTCATGGATGTAGCCCGAGATGGTTTCTACAAAATGGGTGCTGGAAACTTTGACGATCAACTAATTCCTAATCAACCTCAAAAGAAGAGCTCTATGAAATGACATTGAGTTTTGAGAGGGTCGATCTACAAAATGGGGTCTACAAACTGGGGTGGCCCAACCCCACCTACCCTCAAAACTAAGTGGATATCCATTTTATTTTGCGCACGACCCCGCCCATCTTGTAGACCAAACCGGAGGGATGCATTTGCTACGGAGGTGCGGGCTCATCGTCCAGCTGGTCTCCCCTTATCGATGCCTTCCTGCTGGCAGGGCAATGGCTATGTTATGTCGAGGAAAGTGGCAAGCTCGTACAATCTCGTGCAATCTCGAGCGTTTTTTCAACAAGCGGGCTAATTCGTACATTGGTGGATATCCATTTTATTTTGCGCACGACCCCACCCATTTTTTAGAGAAAACTGGAGGCGGGATGCATTTGCTGTAAAGATTGGGCCCAAATGAGCCAAATAACAAACACAGCTTGAAAGAACATTTGTGGCACGTTGGCAGTGCAACTTCAACAGAGGCATCCTTGCGAGTGGCAAGACTAAAACTAGGATGGCTCCCAAGCCAAGCAAAACTACCACAGCATGATGGCTGGCGTCGAACTTGACAGATGTGCCACTGTTCAGGAAATGTCAAATCAACAATCATCAAAGCCAGATCTTCCCCAACACAAACTGGATCGCTTTGGGGAAAGCTGGTCGCTACCTACAACTTCGCAGCTTCACCTTTTCTGCACTACATGATCTCTACTCAGGACCATTTTCAATCCTGCTAGCTGGTGGCTGTCCCCAAGTTATGATTCTTACGCAGCTGCCTTTTGCTGTAGAGATGTGGGCTTACATGGGCCAAATAACAAACACGGCTTNGAAAACTGCTCGCTATGTTGGCATAGGGTTCGGAAGTTATGACCATACAACGGAGCATCTGCTGACAAAGTCATGGAAGCGGCTTCAACCTCCCGACCTTGCCATGTGTGGCAAGGTCAATGTTGCCTTGTGAAGATAATTCTGACTAAAGCCGTCAGGGAATTTGCACCCATCCTGGAAAGCACTGGCAAAGTAGCTTTCTTGGATGCAAGCCGCAGATATCCGCAGATATGGTTAATGGCTAATGCAATCAGGAGTTGCAAAACGGAAGTTCAAGGCATTCATGGCCAAATGACACCTGAGATGGGAAGGCTCTTTCCACTAGGAACCATCCGGTAAAGAGTAAGTAAACAAATCATTGCATGTCTTCTCCTGCCATTGGAAGGTGGTGGAGTGGGCGCCCGGCCGACACCTTCAATATCTTCAATACATGAAATATGATGATGCCATCTGCTTGCGAACTTGTGTTTCTAGTACTTGGGCTCTTGGGGTTCGGCACTAAGACCATTCCCGCGGGTGCTCTTTTGCGCATCTAGGCATTCTAAAAATTACGATGGTGCATGGGATTGGTTGTAGTCTAAATCTGAAAATCTTTTATTATTGTTCTTCTGTTTTGTGGGAGAGTATGGTGGGAAAGCAATCGATCCGCAAAACTTGCCACTGTCGGGCCACCCGCTGTTACAAAAAACCCGAACTTTTGACTGGGACCCCCCCATCCTCCCTGAATAAGCTCAACAGATTTCAATGTACAGTTGCATCTCACATAAAAAGTTGTACGGCTCATTGGGGGGGAGGGGGGTCAGAGGCAAAAAGCCTAACTTTTTGTAACGGAAAACATATGGTAAAGAAAACCCAGATTCAATAAGCAAGGCCTCTACACATGATTGTGGAGTGGGCATCTATCTATATTACATACGATGCCTGTATCAAATTATTTGAGAAAGCCTGGACGTGACATGAGGTGCCACTACCAAACCATTTGATGGAAACAGAATCGGAGTTTGCACCCTGGGACCGGCCCACATCCTTGTGTCAAGCCCTGGAAAGCTTGGACGGGACATGTGAGCGGTGCTAAAAAGGTCTTTCATCTCGCAAGGTCGTAAGGAATTGCTTACACCGCCACTTACGCATCGCTTACGCGGCCACAGTGCCAGCTTACGCGTGGAGATTCCACTATTTTGCTTACGCGCCAGCTTACGCTGACTTACGCATCTCAAGGTTTTACTTAGGCGCACATTCTTATGGCCACCTCCCTTCTTGCCACTTAAAGGGGGTTTGTAGCGTGGCTCATGTGGTGCCAATATCAACTCCTTTGATGGACACAGAATCTGATTTTGCACCCTGCAACCCTAGTAAGGCCCACATCTTAGTGTCAACCCCTGCGCTACCTACCTATTTGGCGGCTGAGCTACAGCCCACGTTTTGGAATTCTGATTGGCCTCCTCGTTGGACCATAGGCAGTGACGTGGCGGAGGGTGAATTGAAAAAGGCACTACACGATCTCTATTTGGGACAATTCTTTGACCAAACAGCATACAACGTATTCCAAACTTGAATAATTTTGACACAAACTCTGCAATCACACTGGTGGATTTGATTGAAACATGGCATGATGCTAAGGTCCACCAGAGTGCTTGTACAGTCGTTTGCTTTCTCCATTAATCGCATCTCAGGCAGAGGTGAAAAGTTGCTTACTGAACTAATCTTGCCTGACAGTATGATGTTTGCTGTCCCCACTCATTCTTCCAATGAATGACCCATATATCCGATTACTGGTGTCACACTGCACAGGGGCAATTCGATTGAAAGTGGACATTATCAAACTTCAGTCTACACAGTCGACAACAAATGGTTCCACTATGATGATGGCAATTTATCATCTCAGGGACCTTTGACATTGCAGGATCGACACTACGTCAGTATCATTTGGATTAGTGGCAATTGTCGATCACCTACAATCATTAAAGAGAAAAAGAGAACTTATGAGGGGATGCTTGAAGGTAGTTTTGTATAGACTGGATTGTAAAGCCTGCCTGCTTAGGCAGCCGGACAGCCAAGATGCTATGTCTAATGGTTGGCATCATTCAGCTCATGGTGCTATATCTGAAATTGGTGGCCCTGGAGTATTCAGGGGCTGAACAGCTTTCAGGCATCATTCAGCTCTAGTGGAAGTGCTATGCTGCTACTGCACCCAGCCGCCAGGCCGGCTGGGACTGCCCCCGCCCCCCCTGAATAAGCTTAACAGATTTCAATGTACAGTTGCATCTCACATAAAAAGCTGTACGGCTCATTGGGGGGGAGGGGGTTGGAGGCAAAAAGCCCGGCTTTTTGTAATGGAACGCAAAGGGCAAAGAAAACCCAGATTCAATAAGCAAGGCCTCTACGCATGATTGTGGAGTGGGCATCTATCTATATTACATACGATGCCTGTATCAAATTATTTGAGAAAGCCTGGACGTGACATGTGGTGCACGTATCAAATCATTTGAATCATTTGATGGACACAGAATCGGATTTTGCACTCTGGGACCCTAGTGCTTCCCCAACACAAACCTGGATCGCCTTGGGAAACTGGTCGATACCTACAACTTTGCAGCTTCACCTTTCCTGCACTGCATGATCTCTACCCAGGTAGCTGTGCCAAAGTTGTGATTCTTAAGCAGCAATGGGCCAAATAACAAACACAGCTCGGAACAACACCTGTGGCATTTTGTTAGTACAACTTCAGCAGTTCAACAGTGGCGTCCTTGCAAGTGGCAAGACTAGGAGGGCTCCCAAGCCAAGCAACACTACCACCGCATGATGGCCGGCGTCGAACTTGACATATGTTCCACTGTTCATGAAGTGTCAAATCAACAATCAGTTAAAGCCAGATCTTCCCCAACACAAACCACTGTGCATGGGTTCCGAACCCACCAAATGCCGACGGCTGCACGCAAGTGGCATTCTGAGGGTTAGGATTTGGAAAGGTTAAAGCTCTTTTGCGCAAGCCAGGGCATCAACATCTCTTGGTTGGGGACCCTGACTTGGGCAACTCCAAAAGCAACTTCAATCCAGGTCCAGAGGGGAAGCCGCACTTGGAATAAATTTGCACCGGGGGAAGCATCCCAACAATCGCCATCACAGAAACCACTCCAACCCACACTTTGGGAATGTAACTGAATGATTGCATGCACCACCATGCTGCCTTTGATGTGTAGACCCTTGGCTTGGCAAAAGCCTTTGCCACTCTCCGCTTGAGCATGATTACCATCTGCAAACTGACAGCATCTCGTGTGCTATCCTTGGGTCTCAAAATGCACTGATCGAAGTCGGTGGAGTCTTGCAACTGTGACCAGCGGTCATGGCCATCCTTCCATCCTTGGAGCCACCGCAATTGTCGAACATCAGCCATAACTAGTATTCCCCTTGGCGACATACTGTCTTTAATAGGATACCTGGGTCAAAAATGGACCATGCAAAGACTTGGTGCAGCATTTCACTACTAGTTCGCTGGACTGATATGTCGCTGCAGAGTCAAGAACCACAACTTCAATCTGTAGTGAGGAATGCTGCATTGTCGTAGTTTTGGCCGTGACTTCACAACCCATTTGCTTGAAGTCCTCAACTCAAGCCGCCACAGGCCAACGACCTTTTCCAACAAATCTGGACTGCCTTCTCCTTCTCGTTGGCAGAGACTGCAACCTCAAGGTGTATGTAGCGTATTCAGAAGCTGAACAGGCTTCAGGCATCATTCAGGTCTAGTGGAAGTCTTATGCTGCTAGCGGCGATCCGGAATGCACTACAAAGACTTCCACCGTACTGCTCCCCCCCTCAGTCTTATCTGCTGACATTCAAGATCCGAATGACATTCTGCTGACATTCAAGATCCGGCTGTGCCAGGACTCAGAATCTATTTGCTTAAAGTCCTCACTTCTGGACTGCTTTTCTCAGGGGAGCAAACGGCTGAGTACAGCCTCTCAAGCTGTATCCAACATACTCAGCGGCGAAACAGCTTTCAGGCAAGACGAGGACAACGTGGAATCGTTCAGCTCTAGTGGAAGTGTTATGCGGCTACCAGTCTCAACCCCTGGCCTTGTGCAGCAACTCCTTTGGTTTATCCAATTCTTCTCAAGTGTAAGTACAGGAAGATTCATTGACATAATGACGAAGCAATCTTTTTTCCAAAACTCAATATCTCGATGAAGCATAGGCAAATTGACGGACAAAGCCTGAGATTCGATCTGCACAGCAGGTTTTGAACNTGAATAACAGTCGGATGTTTGCTCCTGTGACGCAAAATTCGTTGATTTCAACATTCCAGAGATTCTTTGAAAGGAAGTGGAAGTAGTGATGTCTGGCAGGTGAGCGTAGGCCCTACAAGAGCTTCTCGGCTCGACCCATCGTTGGATTAAATTGTCGGAATGCTCACTCTGAGCTGCCAGCATTACTGATCTCACATTCAAATGGAGCTCAATATTTCAGTGGCTAAGCATCTAGAAGCTTGGTCTTCTTTGGCATGATGGCTGCAGCCAAGGTGGGTTGTAGAAGCTCCTGCACAAGATCAAAGTCGCAGCTGACAAGGGGACCTGAGCAGAATTGCCAGCATGAAGTATATAATTTGAATTTTGTGTCTCAGACCTAAACAGCTTTGAGTGGGGGTCCCCAGAAACAATTCATTTGGAAAGCAACTGCCAAGAGTGGTCTCCTCTCTTGTTTTTGGGGAGGTCGGGGAAGTGTGAGAATTTTCCGCGTTCTTTATCGGTAGTATCAGTAACATACTTCACGTCGATTTGCTTCTAGTCGGTGTCCAGGTTTCCAGGTCCATTGCCATGCATTTTTTGTTAAAAGAGGATGAGGTTACCTTGTCTAACTGGTTGGGATTTACACAATTCATATGATTAAATTTAATTTCATGAAATTTCATCACTTTCCTCTCCAATATATCAATGATTGAATCCCCCTAAGGACCTGATGTACATCGACATGGGACACTTGATAGACTTGGATCTTCGGAAAGTTAGTGCTTTCCCACACAAAAAACTGGATGGAAGGTGGTAGTAAAATTGTATACATCCAATTCTCTCGAACCATGAATTCAGTAGACGACAAATTTGTGGACGAAAAAAACTACACGTGTACAGTGTACCCCATCTCAAGAGACTCGGCCGGCACAATGTCAGACTTTGCAGTACATCCGTCCTCATCCACATCCTCAGCTTCCTCCGTTTCACTCCTGCGTGTCCACAGCGATGGTGCTGAAGTCTTGATGATGAAAATCTGTGAAAATAGGCACTGGCTGATAACACCTAGCTTGGGTCAACTTCCATAGTCTGATTTCTCTACGTGAAAAAATGATTTCTAACCTCCCATGTTTGGGTACCTTTCAATGATCCAAGTGGGTTTGCTTGGTTGAACTACCACCAGTTTTGGAGCAATGAAAGATGTTGATCCGTATAAGCAAATTATATCAAATTATTGATGCTAACTGATACAAATGTGAATCCCCAACTACTTCTACCTCTTTGGTTCCTTCAAAACTCATCCATGGCGTGCTTTGGTGCTTCACAACACACATTTCGGGTTCCTCAAAAATCACAGGACGTTCTAGGCAAAAAGACTCAGTGACACGAAGTAAATATTCTAATGTTCTCCTAAGAATCTTGAGACTTTAGACCATTGTCCCCTTTTTGTGGTGAAACCTTTCGGATTCCTGCTGTTGCTGGAGGTCACACACATCGAATGCTCAGGAAGGAAGCTCGTTGACCTTAGGAAATCCATTCTCATGTGCGGACTCAGCCAAGAAAAAAAAGAGGTATCAGGCAAGGTGAGTCTACCATAAATTTGCCATCAGAGATATGAAAGGTTTCGGAAGTTCACCATGGTGCCCTACTAAAGAAACCATTCTTAATCTATATTAGTTACTTTCCACCCAGCCATTTTTTATGAAAGAAGGAGGGTTGACCGTCATCAACAGTATGGATGCTTGACTGTTACACACCAACCGCAAGTGTTGCGGTTGGTGTTGATAAGACCTTCTTGTTCGCCCTCTTTTCTGGGGCCCCCACCGAGGATCCATCCCCGCTCTGGTCGAGATTTCGCGGCTCTGGGCGCAGGCTGATTTCAGTGCCGAAATTTTCTCCAAGCCGCGCGGCATCAAAATCACCCTTTACCCTCCACCAGCAATGACCATTTTCACTTATGGTTTTGCGTTTCACTTCCTTCTTTCTGTTTCTAAATGTCCAAAAGTCGGTGATGCACAGTTGAAATTGATTTGAAACTCACTTTGTTGCTTGTTGATGTTGCATGGAGAAGTCACAAAAGAAATTCACGTGATAACCACAAGTGATGAAGAGCCTCAAGGCTTGCAATCCGACATAATATAATTTAATATACT
>DF243640.1:0-28863 GCA_000507305.1 Breviolum minutum Mf 1.05b.01 | reverse complement strand
CCGAAGTCTTGCTCTTCGATTGAGCATGACAAACTGCAGGCTTCTTTCTTGTGCACAGAATCTCAGGTGCTATCGACGTCGGTCTCAAATGCACTGATCGAAGTCGGTGAAGTCTAGCAACTGTGACGAGCGGTCATAGCCACGGTTGGACCCAACCTTGGAGCCACCGCAATTGTGGAATATCAGCCATAACTAGTCTTCCCCTTAGAGACATACTGCCTTTAATAGCTAATCTCAACAACTCAAGTGGTCAAGCTAGGATTCTTTTCTAAGGTAATATCGATGCTTTGGACACTCTACCCTTTCAAGCAAGCCAAGCAGCAGATCTTATGATGAGTCCAGACTTGTAGCTATTGCACCAATGGTTGAATGTGATTACACATTGTTTCATTGTTCATCTGTCCTTTCTACGGCAACTAGTATACCTGGGTCAAAATTGACCATGCAAACACTTCATGCAGCGTTTCGCTGCTAGTTTGCCAGACTGATATGTCGCTGCAGAGTCAAGAACCACAACTTCAATCTGTAGTGAGGAATGGTGCACTGGCGACAGGCCAACGACTTTTTCCAACACTCAAGCTGTATGTAGCGTATTCAGAAGCTGAACAGCTTTCAGGCATCATTCTGTGTTCCAACCGTTGGCTGTGCCAAGACTCAAGAGTCAATTTGCTTGAAGTCCTCGAATGGCCAACTACTAATGTGGACTTCTGGACTGCTTTTCTCAGAGGAAAAGACGGCTGACTACAGCCTCTCAAGCTGTATGCAACATACTCAGGGCTGAACAGTGCTGAACAGCTTTCAGGCAAGACGAGGACAATGTGGAATCGTTCAGCTCTACTGGAAATGCTATGCGGTGCAGTGAACTCCTTTGGTTTATCCAATTCTCTTCAAGTGAAAGTACAGCCAAATTCATTTGCATACCAAGCAATCTTTTTCCAAATGTCAACATCTCAATACAGCATAACAGTCGGATGTAGGTTTGCATGATGCAGAATCCGTTGGTTTCAACAGTCCAGAGATTTTTTGAAAGGAAGTGGAAGTAGTCATGTCTGTCAGGTGAGTATAGGCCCTACAAGAGCTTCTCGGCTTAACCCATCATTGGATTGTCGGACTGCTCACTCTTAGCTGCTGATATTACTGATCTCACGTTCAAATGCGACTCAATATTTCAGCGGCTAAGCATCTATGGAAATGTGTGGTGTCTGAAGCTTGGTCTTCTTTGGCATCATGCTTGCAGCCAAGCTGGGTTGTCCAGGCTCCTTGACAAGATCCAAATCTCAGGCTGACAAGGGGGAAACTACCCCAGCAGAATCTCCAGGATGAGGTTGATGGTTCAGAAATCTGGCGATCACCACCTGGGGATGTATAAAACCTTGTAAATAATGGGATTTCAACTACCAACCTCAACTGGTGATCGCAGGATTTCAGCCATCAACCGTATTAATTATGCTGCAAGTCGATTTGCTTCAAGTTGGTGTCCAGTTTTTTTAGGTCAATGCATTTTTGTTGAAAGAGAGATAGGGTTACCCTGTGGAATAAGTTGGGATTTACAGAATTCCATTTTGGAAATTTCATCAATTTTCATCACCTCCCCCTCCAAACTGGCATACATCGACATGGGATTTTTGGAAAACGGCTGCCTTCCGGGAAAGTGGAAACTGGATGAAACGTGGTAGTTAAATTGTATACATCCCATTCTCTTGGACGATGAATTCTATACAGCCCTTGTATCCCATCTCAAGTCAGAGCCGGCACAATGTCAGACTTCGCAGTACATCTGTCCTCATCCGCATCCTCAGCTTCCTCAGTTTCACTCCTGCAAGTAAAGTGGGATCGTGCTGGAGTCTTGGTGATGAAAATCCTTGAATTCAAACATTGGCTAGTAACACCTTGATTAGCTTCAGGGTGGGTGGTAACTCTTCATCTTGGATCTCACAGTCTCGCATCCCTGTACCATTGGGAGGAGCATCACAAAGCAGCCAGTGAATCCATGCATCAATGGATGGGTCTTGACACCAGGAGTGAGACCTACCGAATCTCTGCGAAAAGGAACGGAAATGTTATTTCAATATATTCATATGTATATATGTACAGTATATGTCTATGTAACATGTATATTCATAGTTCTCTCTTTTCCCCACACATCACTCAACCACTCACTCAACACCCTCAAATCCATCAGACCTGTCATCAGTTTTCCTCCGCCTACCAGCAAAATTCGTGCGAAAAATCCAGGGCAATGCAACATGGGACATTGAGCTTAGGCCATGTCACCATACCAACCTACAACCATTCCAAAGAATTGTCATAAGAACACACGTATGAGTTTGGCTCAAAGTATCTCAAGAGGATTGACTTCTCAACAGATTATTCAACTTGGTCAACTCTGTTATCCCGTTGGTACCCAACTCTTCAAACACCCATGAACGGATGAGCGTAGCTGCAAAACATCTCTTCATGCTGTTGATATCTGCTGATGGCAAAGCACTTTTGAATGTATTATACAGTATACAGTTTCAGGGGACGAAATTGGGCAAATGTTTCATGCAGAAACATCAGCCATCTCCATGTTTTTCTGTCTTTGAAACAGAGGCTCATCAATGAACAAGTACTCCCAAAACATTTTGTAGGACCACGTTTGGTTGACAAAAAAGATTCTGCGCAAAAAAAAATCTGGAACAAAAGCACACCTTTAAAAAACAAACAGATTCTAGTTGGCGGTTTCCAACCCGTCTGAAAAATATGCGCAAGTCACATTGGATCATTTTGTCATGGAGTGGGGTGAAAGTTCAAAAAAAATGCCTTGAAACTACCCCGCAAATTTTCATGTCATGCACCCCACAACCTTCAGCCTCACGAAGCCCCGTTTTTTCCAAGGCACATGGCAGCAAGAAACAGCTTCTCAGCTTCGCTTTTTTCGTGGGAGGTGAACGGAAGTGACCTGTTTTTGAACTTTTTTGTTGGTCATGTTGTTTTTCGGGGGTCAGAACTCAGAACGTTTCGGTAATAGGCTGCGTTTGTCCGTTTGGTTGTAGCTGTTAAAGTTTTTAGTCCATGCGTTTTTGTTGAAAGGGGATGAGGTTTTGCGGTTTTGAACTAGCCATCTGTTTCCAACTTTTCATACTACTACATCTTGGTGAAAGGCGCCTGGCCAGTTCCCTTCCTGCCGGTTTCGCTGTTTTTTAAACTAAAAAAAAACTCAGCAAAAAAAACCTGGGTGAAGATATCAAAGCCGAATCTTTTGGTCCATCCAAACGAAAGGAACGGATGCTTGACTTCTCGAAAAAAACGGGTTTCAAGCGCAGGAACGGATTCACTGAGGATCCAACCCTGGTTTATCGGCGCGCTGAAATCTCGGTCTCAGTAATGTGGTCCAAGCCGCAGGGAGCATGGTAAATTGAAGCTTTACCCGCAGTGATGTCGTTCTTCCTGGCTCTAGATGTCCAAACATCACTGATGCACACTTGAAATTGATTTGAAATTCACTCCGCTGCTTTTTTGAGGTTGCATGGAAGGAGAAGTCACAAAAAGAAAGGTTCACCAAATAACCGCAAGTGATGAAGAGCCTGGAGGCTTGCAATAAAACATGTACAAAAATCACACATTCCATAAATAAAGAGATGTGATACATGATGATTTTGATCTGCCTGATAGTGATCTCTGATCGCTGGGAGGGGTTCTGAAAATTTTCAGTCATGTGGCAAGTGCAGTCATGCTTTGTGCTGTGACTGCATCTTGCCATGGGAGAACTGTGCAAAGAGCCCAAAGATCACAAAGAAAAAAGACTTGCCGGCTTGCCGGCATATCATCCAACATTCTGAAGTACAGAACTAGCAAGAACATGAAAAGAAGCCAACGACAGATGAAACCTAGAGTGCAACTCTTATGTTTTTGAGTCCTGTCCTCACCAATATCAAAAGCTGTCATACTCTTTCCAGGTCTCTGACACCTATGGGACATGAACATTCTACACAGTTACACATCTTCGGCTATCTCATCAAATCTGTTGATTCAATGCGATTTGAACAATTCTGTGATATGTTTCCTGTCTTGCAAACTTCCGTGGTTTTACGATTCAATTCATGAGTCGCCAAACCTAGCATTCACCAACATCGAGTTCCCTCCCAGTGTCACCACTGCTTTTGTCAACGAGTTTTCAGGTCCGAAGTATGTGCAGTGATTCAACAAGACCATCTTTTGGGAGGGAAACAAAAACAAATCGACCACAATCCCGCACGAACATTCACCCGAAACCCGGTTTCAACCCCCTCGTGCGTTTTTTTCGGACCGTTTTTTTTGGGGGAATCGGCGGGAATCGCGGGAATCGCGTGGACTCCTTGCCCCGGCTTGGCCGGGGACCGTGGAGCCAGAGAAGACACGCCTTCCTTTTGGGTGAAATGATGGACGGTGACCATGGTGAAGATCATCCGAATTTTGTAGGACAGTTTCTTGGATGTATACAGTAGATGAAAGGAGGATGACTTTTAAGAGGTGGTAACTATACTATACATCTAAAATTTCTAAAATCTATATTATATATATAACACTCAGCACATACCTTTTCCTATCAGATAAGCATAGGTACTAATATAGCTGTTACCGTTTGCCAGCTCTTCTGCAATCATACCGAATTCATACAACTTACCAATCTACCTTGCGTGCGATACAGCAACAACTGGTGATTTTCCAGGTCACTTTGGCCACTTTTGGCCACGTCAAGAGTCGACTATGTGCAAATTCGGCCCCCCAGAACTGTTCCAGTTGGTGGATTTCCGGTGGGCTGGTTGGGCCGTGGCCTTTCTGTTTCTTTTAGTGATGTGAGAATAGCACGTTTTTTTGCGTAAGGTCAATGTTCCCCAGTCTCTGTTCTATAGGTGGATTTGGTTTAAAATCCTTGGATTTCTATCAATTTGTTTGCATGCAGGAATCTACAAATCATCAAATGTCGCAAAGTTCAAGACAAATCCTGTCAAATTTGAAGGAGGTCAATATATTTGTTGCCAGTGTCAATCATCATTTTCAAACAAAAATATGGAACATCAGAGCAGTTCTGGCAGCAGTTTATGCTGGTCTTGTTTCCTCACTCACCGCCGGCGCAGCCTTCAAAACCCACGCATAGAAAAGGCAGCCGAGAGGTATGTCTTGGGGTGTTTCTCCCCCTCTGAGAAGCCGGTGACCACCAGATCTATGGAACCTTTCTTTACCACTGGACCCTGGGAAAGGGCCACACCCCAAGGTATGAGTGTAGTCTTTAAAAGAAACCCTTTAGTAAACTAACATAGCAGGCGGATTGAATATCCCCATGTTCAATAGGAAATGCATCTTCAATCCAGGTCCATTTTCCATTGCTGTGTTTAGTTTACCGGAGTGTACTTAAAGTGCGGTAAAATCCTTGGTGGTGTAAATTTGCAGGAACAAATTTGTTTGGAAAAATAAACAGAACAAAACTCATTTATGAACAGGACGTCACCGGCGACTAACGACTAATGGTTAGCTTCTAGTCTGCTTGTTTGACTTTAAGGATGTACACATGGGTCGACTCCCAATTTCATAACAACTTCCAAATAGAGGTTCTTCTCATATCGTTCCCTATCTTTCCCCAACATTTTGGAGAGAAAAAGAAAAGCTGCACTTTAGGACCCCAAAAAATCCTTAAAAAATCCTTAAGATTCAATCAAAAATCGATTGAATCCCTGGAAAAAAGAAAATAAGCAACTAAAAAAACATCCCTCAATCCAATCTCATTCTATTGGTTGGTTAAGAATAGGATTTCCATTTGAAAGGAGCCAGTTCAAAATCAGGATTAGGATTTCACCACCACAAACAACCCGTTAAAATGTTTGGATCTGGTTTTTTCCATGTGTTTTTTTTGTTCACTAAGGTGGTGCTTTGTCTTTCACTTAAAAAAAAACAAAACACCTCTCCACCCGAACTTGGCTACCTACCTCCGCAGGCATTGGGGAAGAAGCCTCCGTCTCGGGTGGACCTGTCGTTTTGAAAAACCCAACGGCCCCATGGAGGGTGGATGCCAACGTTTTCTCTCAAACACATCCATCGGATGGGATGAAATTTTTGGAAAAACGATGCATGAAAATTCATGATATTCTTTTTGATTCTTCATTGTTCATGAGGAGTCATGAAAATTCATGATATTCTTTGTGATTCTTCATTGTTCATGAGGAGTACTTAAGAATCATTTCGGTAGTTGAATTTCCAAAAAGCATGGCAATAGGATATTGTTGATACAAAATCCTAGTTCATTGCTCCCACCGTTTTTTTTTCATCATATATATGGTAATGTTTTTTCTTGTCATGATTATCTTATACCCAAAAACTCAGAGTTTTTGAAACATTTTACACCTTGACTCAGTGAGAAATTACGTGTGAAATGTGATGGGGATCAATGAAGGTTCATAAAGGGCCACCAAAAAACCGGTAGTTCCTAACATAGCAGGCGGATTGAATATCCCCCCCCCATTTTTTTATAGGAAATATAAACATCTCCCAAGCAATCCGGGTACATTTTGCAGGTCTCCGCTATGGCTGAGTTCCTGGTTCGTGTAGTGATGATGATTCGCAGCTTGCGGACGCCGTGGTTTGGACCGGTTTGGAGTGTCCCTTTTGCCCATCTGACCTTGGGTCTCTCCCTTGATCTCTCCAAAGCCTTTTCGACAATGGTCCTGGACCGATCGCTGCCCGCAACGAGAGATTTTTTGGCCGAGAAATCGAAATCCAAGGGATTTAACGAAAAACCAAACCCACCAGGGTGAAGCTGCCATGTTTGAAACCCGATTCAACAACTAGGGTAACCAAACCCGCTGATCCTAACCTTTGATACAAACTTCCACATCCTAACCCCCCCAAGAAATAATGAGCAGGCTATATTTTTGCGGGAAAAAAATGGCTCGCCGCCCAGGGTGTTCATCCCCTTTTTAACGGCCAGGTTTTTTTTTTTTTTAGGGCCGCGGTACCCATAACTTCCAATGATTGATGGGTTCCGAATTTCTATCCGATTGAAGCCAAGGAATCCATCGAAAAAGACTAGACGGACATCCCACGGGGGATCATTGAGAGATCTGGTTGATGGACGAAATGACCCACCACCGGTTGGATGATGAGTATCCCCCATGATTTATAGGGTTTTTTTTGAAACCATCCAACAAAGGTGGTTGGGGTTTTGGGATTTCTGAAACCATCAACAGTATGGTTGATAGGTTGTTGTTTTTTTGGAAATCCAACTAACCAGTCTGGCATTGCTACTTTTGTGTCCCATTACTTACAGCCCGGCTTCTACATCCCAGATTTTCTTTAAGACTGAGTTTCTGAAGCATCAGCTGTAGTTGTTGGGTACCACCAGCTGTGAAGTTTTCTGGATAGGAAATTCAATCACCAACCTGTACCAACTAAAAAATGCCTCATGCATATATCTTTTTGTAAAAACAACTGAAGTTGTTTCATCAAAAAACACTTTAGTTAACTTCAGTTTCAAGTTTTTTCAACTGTTTTTTTCTAATCCACTCAGATCTCACCCAACAGAAACGCCAGAGTTTTGACAAAACGTCCTTGATCCATGCTTCTTCCACCTGCTGTGGGATTCTTTTCACATCGAACGTCATTTTGCGGATAGATCAGGTTATTGTCCAAAATCATTGGATGAGTTCATGCTACTGTAGGACTTTCGCAACTTTGGAAATTGCAGCGGTTTAACTGTTTGGTTCAAAATTCTATATATGTACATATATGTTTCTCTTGTTAGCAAGCAGTACAGTAAAAAACTTCAACCTTCCTATTACCCAGAGGTAATATTTTGAGCTCATTTGCTGCATTGGTTTCTTCTTCCAGTACTCGATGTGTAGCACTGAGAGCTTCACCCCAGAATTGAAGCTATCTCCGAAGGGGTATCAAAACGCATGACATTTCGAAACAACTCCAGTCCTCCAGTCCTAGAAATGAAGCAAAACCGCTTTTCCTCCCCTACCTTGACCCCAATTTTCCTCCAATGAAAATGTTGCGATGGGTTTCTTTGCCAATGATTCCATGCTGAAATACCAGGCTATGTTTGATGGCTAAAAATACCGAGAACCTACCTATTCGTCCCTTTTTTGAAGGTCAACAACACCCCCCCAAAACCAAGGCCAGAGAATCCTCCAAATCAATACAGCTGGGCATGGCTTCGTGGGAAGTTCTGCCTAGCTTCGCGAAGTTCGGAGAAGTTCGTGTCCCTTCAAGGCTCCACCCGGCCAAACCCACCGGCAATTCCCATGACCTCGTTGACATAGCCCAGGACCTGAGGTTTTTGCTGCTGCTTGGGTGGGTGGTTTTTTTTTTGCCCACCCAACATGCAAAACGCCGTCAAATTGGGTGAAAAATCTCCCCAAAGGTTTCGGGGTGTTCCAATAAAACATCTTTGAAACCACCTTTCACACTTTTGGTTGTAAACCCCTGTAAGCACCTGTTGGGGTTGGGAAAGGAATCGCATTTCGAGATTTCGGGTCGGCGAATTTTTTGGTGTGCCCCGTAAAAAAGCCAAAGAAAAAGGTATTATGATGATAGTTTTCACGGTTTCCTTTCAGATTCATATTTCAACTTCAAAAAAATTGGACTGGACATGGCAATATGGAACCCTCTTGAAAAAATATCATCTGCTTAATATAAAAAACTCCTGATTGAAATTTTCTCCGAAGGTAGTAAACATCTCGATCTCCATTCCGCCTCACAAATCTTCCAGGTTACAGTTGCTTTAAGGGCTGAAGAAATGTTCATCTGGATTATTCATGGGAATCTAAGGGGGTCCCGCAAAAAAATAAGGTCTTATTAAGGGACAAAAAAAAAAACTTTGTCAGGACCATTTGTCCCTTAATTAGGCCTTACTAGGGCTTTATTTCTTGGGAAGGTGGCATTGGGGGGATCCCATTAGATTCCCATGAATTATCTCCTGCCTCCTTTCCATCGTAGGACATGATCTGCTCGGTGAGTGGGTCATAATACCCAGCACCTGCGTGGTGTCAATTGTATCATCAATGCATTCCATCCCCCAAAATTCTCACCTTTCTCAAGTCAAAGTTTCCAACTAGTTGGTGGTTGAACGAACCCATTTGAAACATATTATAGAGTCAAAAATGGGTGCATCTTCCCCAAATTTCGGGGTGAACATTGAAAATATATGTGAAACCAGCACCTAGGACCTAGAAAAGTCAACCGAACAAATTGGAGCATGAAACATGTTCAAGTGATTGTTGCATTTCATGTCCTCATTCTCACTCTACTAGCTTCCATTCATTTCCACTGAATTTCATAGAGATTTCCTTAACTTTGAGTCTTCAAAATCATCTCATCGTTTTGTACCAGATCCACTCCAACTTCTTAAAAGATATTCAACTTAACCAGGTAGGACCTTGGTCACAAGTTGGAGGTTTTACTGGAAAACTTCACCTTTCTTGGGGGCGAAGCGAATTAAAAACCTTTAGTTTTCCTACTTTAAAATGTTCATGACCAAACATGGTGGAGGATTTCCCGAGGGGCGAAAACTCATCCATGTCATATTAGCAAACCGAATCGACAATCTTCCACAATCTTCTCAAATCTTCTACCAAAAAATAGATGGTGTGTTATCAACAAAAAAAATCCAAGTAACCCCGACCTCACAACAACAAAAACATGAATTAAAAAAAAGAAACACCCACTGCCCAACCACTCTGCAAAAACCCACCCCCAGCAGTAGCCGGACACGTGAAACCCCACCCCTTTTTTGCAACTTGACGTCGCCCTCGGTTCCTCCGTTTGTGGCTCCCTCCGGGTAAATGCGGTTCCGCCTGAGATGGATGACCCGGATGACACGTTTGTTTTGTGGATGTTTTTTTTCGTTCCGGAACCAAAAAAAAACAAGGGTTACACACTCCGGTTACAAGTACATAACAGTTCGCACCTGAAACACTAGTGGTTTCAAGATGAGTTTCCATTTGGGAAAATCATCCATTTGGTGCTATGTTAGTTGTGGGGGAGGGCAGCAAATCGTTATTCTCTACCTAGTGTGTAGGGTTGCATGTTTCTTGTCTTAAAAGGAAAGACCCTGGAGTCTATATCAGCAAAACTACAACGTTTCTGCAGAACAATGACAATTGTGAACCGTGTCTTGCACTGTTTCTTGTCCACAATCTTCATTGAATTTGTCTTCCACTTCACCACAACCTCCTACTTACACTATCAACCATTACCTTTCACAACCAAAAAAACACACAAAAAACCACTTCTGCAAAAATCCAACGCAGTCAACGCAGTCAACCCCCTCCACCCTGGGGTTTGGCTCCTTTCATGCGCACGTGGACCCTTGAAATTGCACCAAGCTTCGCCAACATGATCCAAGAAGACCGACAAGCGCCGTTTCCCCACAGGACTCCAGTACACCTGGGAGGTGCGATCGGATCAATGGTGATCGGATCAATGGTGATCGGATCAATGGGTTAATTTCGCCTATGTAACCTTTATATTACTTATAAATGGGATATATTTTGGTTATAACTCACTTACTAATGACCTATATATGTATAAATGGGATATTTTCCTTGGGGTGACATAACCCACTTACTAATTATTTAGCAACTTCGTGGGATATCCAAGTATAGTCTACAGTTCCATGATGCAAAAAATGCTGGAGAAGATGTTTCTATAAACACTATCCCAAAACTAGAAGCTAACCTTGCCAAGCAGGGAAGCCCTAAAGATTCCTGGTTGGAAGGACGATTTTCCTTTTGAAATAGTCAATAACAAATCCAGCTGTAGCCTCATCACTAGCCTTCGTAACATTTGCAGGAATGGGTTTTGACTAGACATTGAATTAAAGCAACTTCTACAGCCCAGAAAAATTCAACAGCAAAAGCAGTCGAAAAGATTGCCAGATGTGCTTCGCCATTCAATATCCTCAACAATGCCAAGCAGATTTCACAGGGAGAAAAATGTTTCGTTTCAAAATTTTCTTTTCATACTGTTTGATGGAAGAAATCCTGCACCAGTTGATATGGTAGATATCCCATTATCTAAAAGGTTCTATACATCCTGGGTGATAGCCGGAATTCTTCCATCAACGGTAGGAATCCATAAACCTCCAAGATTTGTTTTCATGGATCTGGGCAAATTGCATTGAATTTTCCACAAACAATTCACCCAAACTTTCCCACAAAAAAAACCAAGAATCTGCAAAGTACAAAGTACACAGCGTGTGTGCGTTACCGTGGCCACAATTTTTGCACATCATCTTTCAGTTGAACACTTTTTTTTCGGAAAAAAAACAGTCGACACATCTGCACGAAAAAGAAGGAGTTCCATTCCGTATGTGTTTTTTCAGCGAAAACAAACATCGAACCTTTCCCCCAAAAAAAGGTTGGTTTGGTATTTTTGGGTGCCACCGAGTGTCCCAGAGCATCTGCGGTTGCGTTGGAGATGGGAGGCGCCAATTACGACCTTCGTTGAAGAACATGATTTTAGGAGGGTTTTCGGGGTTGCAAGAAACCCAGTGAGATACTCAAAGAGATTTGATAGGACTATGCATATTTTGAATCTGTTTGAAGAAAATGGATGATACCTGCCCATGCTATTTGGGGTCTATGCTGGTATAATTCTTTGAGAAAAAAAATCATCAAACAAATTCAAATCCCAAAAAACATTGGTTCAACGAGAGACTTGAATTTTGTTCACCTCCCACTCCCATGCTCAACAAAAAAAACCAAAAGATCTCGGAACAATGGGCGTCAAAAAAAAAGGAGAAAAAATGCCACAAAGTGTGCCCCCCCGTACCAGTTGTAAGTACGAGTACAGGGTCCATAACTCCACTTCTAAGGAGTTTCCATGTCACTCCATCTCAAAACGATCGGCTCCCGGGGCCCACGAAGCCCATGAAGTCCATGAAAACCGAGGAAGATGAAGGCCAAAAAGCTAGCTGGATAGATGACATATGGCACATTGATGAAATCCAATTTACATTTTTAATGTGCAAAATATATGTGCAGAAATTTTGAGTGACACCTTCTTGATCTGAAAGGGTCAACCTTCCAAAAATGTGTGCACCATGGTTATTGCTTACCAATGGTTTCACACTTTGACCAAGCAAAAAAGTCCTTCCCACCACACTACCACCATGGTATCTCTCAAAAAATAATGTCTCTCTTGTATCCAGTGTCAAAATAGATTGGGCGCACTTTTGGCATGTATGTGTATAAATATATATATATATACATAATATACAACTTCTTTTCAAATATGGTGCCTTTGAAAGGAGTAACCTTTTTAAGTTCCACTCGCAGAAACAAGGAGGCCAAACCCAGAAACTCATGTTTCCCAACTGCAGCGTTTCACGTGCTTTGGGCTTGTTGTCAATTATCGAGTTCCGAAGGCACCGTCCAATAAATCCTATTATTTTGAATGAAAAAAAATCTTTTACAAAAAAAAACTTCCGCTATATATATCAATTTGTATAAATTACTTGAAAAAAAAACTGTTCACCTATTATAGAAAGGACAAAAAAAATCACTTGACCATCAATCACAGATATATATTTTTCGCCCCTGGGTTTCCACCCAACGATGAAAACCAAGAGACCAAAGGAATCTCCACTGGGCCCTAAAATGTCACCCGTCTCGGACGGAAAGATGCGCTCATCAAATTCACCACCCGGATCGCATACCACCTGAAACCTCGGTTTCAGGTTTCGGGTTTCCGGTGGTGTTTTCCGGTGGTTGTTTCCAGGATTTTTTACAATGGGTTTTTTTTGTGTGTCTTTTGGAAGGGTTTGGTTGATTTTTTGTTGCGGGTTGTTTCGTGTATCTTTGAGGTGAAGATGAATGATTCATTGATTTTTCAATCAAAAATACAGTAGATGTTCTTTTCTTCTTCTTGTCAAGGTGAACCGGGTGTTTCATAGGGGCGGAAAAAAAAGACATGGCTTTTACCCAAAAAAGAAAGACACCTAAGAAGGTTAGGTTGGAATTGGAAAAAAAATGTCCATCTGTCCAATCCTAAAGGTCCAAAGCTTGGAAAAAAAACACCTCCCCTAAGAATCAACCAAAAAAATCTCAAAGTCACTCTGGTGGATCCTTAGAACCCCGACACCGAAAAAAAACCGTTGGAGGGTCGTCCCCCAGGATTCTTACAAAGTGGGCCCTTGCAAAATGGTGGTTGGAAGACTACTTTTCTATTGGGTTTCGTAACTTTTCCGGGGCTATGTTAAACTTCAGGGTGGTATAATTCCATTTATAGGGGTTAGTTAGAGCCCCAGTTCTCCATTTACCAGGTCGTTTCAAAATATCCCTCGATTTTTGTTCCCGCAAAATGTGATCGTTTCGGCAAAATCCATTTGCGATGTCCCCCACTGGGTGTCCCCGGCTGAATGTCCAAACTGCTCGGAACCTCCACTGCTGCCACGTAGGTACCTCCAAAAACGTCGAAGGCTGATATCAACGGCTTCCGAATGCAGGGACCTTAACTTGAAATCATCTGGGATCTGACAAAATTTCATGGGAATCTTCCCCAAGTATCTATATAACTCCCCAACTCCCACGTTTGTTCCAAAAAAAAGCACCGTTTAGAAGAAATAAAAAAAAAAACAACTCACCCAAAGTACACTACAATGATGCAAAATCCGACTCTTTTAGGTGAATGGATTTTTAATTTGAAATCATTTTTTATGCCTTAACTTTCCCAAGCAGTTTTTTTTCAAACCGACCAGTCGTCGGTTCACCTAGTTGTTCTTCAGAATGCACAAAGGCCGTCTGAGACGTCCACCTTTGGATGGCGAAACCCAGCGGGACCGCTGAAACCCCAAACCAGGAAGTGCAGACAGATCGAAGCAAAAAAACATGTGCGAAAAGAGCCACCTCTTCAAGTTTTGATGCGTTTCTCCTATTCAGATATCACAAACCCAATTGAAAACAAGATAGCATGTGTTTGTGACTGGCTTTTTCCTGGTGAAAGGTCTTACAACGAAAGTCTTGAAGCATCAAGTGTGTGTTTATTTATTTGCTCCCAGGATGATTTAGCCGGCGTACTGTTTTGGATGCTACAACAGTGATAGCTTTTTAGACGGCAATTCTGCCTGAAAAATGCATATGCCTTGCGGAAAGTTCCACACCCGTCAAATCTTTTTAAAAAAAAACTGATGTGCAAAAGAAATAACTTTGCTAGCAAATCACACATCCCATTGTTGTCAGTACCAAAAACAGGTCCCGACAAATCCTTCCACCATTTTCAACCAAACAAAGGGTTTTTCTAAGTAATTAATTCCCGGATTGACAGACTCCAGCTATATAACCAGTTGATATTCCAAAAGGATTACACACCTTGGGTTACAGGACCATCCCAACTAGCCACATAGCTGGCTGAAAGATCCATCAAACTTGAATAGCATGATGTTTCATACTTCCTTTTTGGCCAACCAAACCAAACCAAACCAAACAAACCAGCCAAAACCAACGAACATACGAAACACCGAACCAACCCAAACCAAACCAAGCCAAAACCAGAACCAACCCAGAACCAAACCAACAAAACCAACGACAAACAAACAACGACAACGAACCAAATCGTCAAACGCCAAGAGTCCCATCCCAACTTCCAGCCAAAGCATAGCGTCGCGACAAGGCGACGCTGGACGCTTCTTCTAAGCAATGTTCCAAACGACCTTCGCGGTTGGCGTTCCAACGAAACCCGGCAAAAGCAGGAGAAACCCTGTGCCGAAGCAAAAAACGAAGCAAAGAAATGAAACGCAACACAAACAGGTTTTTCCTGGTTGATTTTTGTTGTTTGTTTTATCTCTTTTTTGAAGGGAAAATAGTGGAAAAAAAGTACCAAATTTTGATGATTGGAATGATGTTGATGATATCTTTTGGTCATGAATGAAAGATACATCAAGTTTTGCATATGTCTGGTGAAATCATCTAAAAACCTGTCCTTTTTGTGAGATCTTGGATGATCAATTTGGATGTTCAAACTCTGAATTCCTGTTTGAAATGTGGTCCCGTGGGGCCAAACATCACAGACGTTTAGGCACTCCGGATGTCCTATACTTCATCGGTTGATTCGCGTCATCTGCCCCTTGATGACTTGAGAAATGAGTGAAACCTCTGTAAAAAATGGGAGATGCTCCATATGGGTGTTTCCAAACATTAGGGGTGGGCCCCCAAAATGGATGGTTTATAATGGAAAACCCTATTAAAATGGATGATTTGGGGGTACCACTATTTTCGGAAACATCCATAATCATATCAACTACTAGGGATCTCCCTACATCAACAGGATTATGTCCCGCCATCTTTTGATCAAAAGTTGCTCACTTTGCTCTTGATCAATCTCATGCATGCTCAAAAAAAACAAGCACCAAAAAACAAACAACGACCATGAAAAAGAAAAACACACCAAAAAAGCAGTCAAAAACAGCCAGTCTGTTTCAGCTTGCTACGCACACACACTCCCTTGCATAAAGCCCCTCCATGAGCCCCTCAGGTGTTCACCTCCACTCGTGGGATCCCAAGCCACATGAAGTTTCCTCGATGAAGAAAGACATCACGTTTGGCATACGATTTTTTGTATTGCATAAAATGGAGAAAAGCTTTTAAAAAAATCACTGTAAAAAACCATTAATGGTTTCAACCCCAGGGAGGAACGGTTTTTTACAGACCTCGGATTTGCTGAGGTTAAGGTTTAGGGGTTGTTGGTACTCTTCAGTACTATAGCAAATGTTGGAAATGAAGATCAAACATAGGTACTATATCATAGGTTGGTGGTTTCAACTTTTTCAACTTCTAACCTTTAGGAAAGGAATCTCTGAAACTCTTCCCCAAGTCTTGAATTCAAAAAGATGTCTTTTAATCACATTTGTACTTGGTGGTTAAGCCACACATTTGAAAAATATGAGCGCCAGTCCATTTCTCCAATTTTCGGGAAAAATCCGTCAAAAAAATCTCAGAAGTTTCACCATCTAGCTGCGACGGACCCAAAAAGGACGGGGAGACAAAAAGCTCAAGACGAACCGACAGTTTCTCGTGTAATATGCTCATCATTTTTGGAGGGCCGTTGCCGCCCTTGAAAAATCCATTGCACTTTGTCTTTGCAAAAATGAATCCAATCACAGAGGGATTTTGAACTCTTAAGCCACACCCAGATGTGTCTGCGAAAACGATTGATTGATTTTTTTCCAGAAGGGGGTCTCACTAATGACTATATTATATTGTGGAACTGCTTTTCAACAGAAAAATAGGAAAATTTGGGAACCCAGAAACCTTACATCAAACAACCATCTTTTCAGTTCATGTCTACAATGCAGCCAGGTATCTTCGGTGGGCCTAGAGGAACCTGTTGTACCCAGTTCTTGCCATGAGCATCCTGAGATGGCATCCGTTTTCTACGAGAGATAGGCGTTGACTCATGGATTTTGATGGATTGAATTTGAGCCACACTAAAAAAGGTTTGTTTGGAAAAAGCATTAGGGGCTGATCTATGCATCTGCACTTCTACTGTGAGGTGAGGGGGGTATCCCCAACCCCTATCCCGACAGTTCTACACAACTGGATAAGAGTTGGTCCTGAAAGTTTTCTTCCAAAAAAACTATGACATGCCTGTCAACCCCAAAAAATGAAGCCCCTCTGGTAGCTTTTTTTCACAACACAAAAAAGATGCCGATTGAAAAAAATCTGTCCCTTTTTCCAAAAAAAACAAACAAGAGCTACTGTTGAAAGCACCGTCTGGAATGAACATGTTGACTGCCAAACCAAACCTTGCCATCCCGGGAACGTGACTGCCGCCCAAGCGAATGCTGCCATCAGGCTCAGGGAAAAAGCCTCAGTTTTTTGCGTTTGCCGAAAGCCCAAAAAAAAAAAGAACGGTGGAGAAAAATGCGGAATGTTTTTTTTTTCAGAAAGGAGGTAGGAAACCAAACCAATTCTCAACCAATTCTTTATCTTGTTCTCAACCAATTCTCTATGCCTAAACTGTTTCTTCAACCAATTCTCTATCTTGGCAAAAATGATTCTCAATTCAAGTCACCCAACCTCAACCAAAAAAAGGCTCCGAAAAATGGAGTGGACGGAATGCATCAAAAAACTTCAGATCGTAACGATGAAAAACCTTTGAGTACAAGCAGAAATATGTCTTCTTTATCAAAGGACCCTTGTGGACTGTTTCCCTCACCAAGTCTATTTGTGTCTCAAGTCCCTTCAATTTAAAGGCGGTCAATTTCTGACGGTAAATTTTGGGCCCTTCCATCGTTAAAAACACCAGGGGATCTGATCCCAAGGATGTTTGAAAAGAGTTTTAGGTTTGGGCATCCCTATGAATATATATATATATATAACCTTCATTTGGCCCACTTTTTTTGGTGGGAAGGGGGGGGTAACCATGCCAAACGTATTTCCAACTGTCAAAACAATACATCCTTCACCATGTGTGTCAATTTGTCAAATTACGGACCTACCTTTTCCTAACCTTTATTATCCTTTACATCCATGCCCTTTTTTGTGTATAGCACCGGTCACCAAAAACCTTAGTTGTGGTCACTAGAAACAAAAATACATTTCTTTGTTGCCTTTGTCTTGATCTTCTTCTGGATGTTCGAAGATTTCACGATATGTTTTCTGTTTACAATAAGTTGTTCAAAAATGCCAATCAAAGATCTCATTAATTTACTCCCTGGAAAATTAACACGAAACACAATCATAGAGGTTTGGAAGACAATTTTCCTTTGCAAACCGGTTAATTTTTAGGTTCAAGACATGAATTTTCCGGGTTTTCTGTGCAAAAAAAACATTTGATCCTTGACTTGCCCTGCCGTTAAGCTCCCACCCCCTAAAAAAAACCCATCAAAGCTGCGTTGGTTCCAATCGTTGTCTCTCAGGACTTGAAATTCCACGGGCGCACCAGGCGGAACGTCAACCTGTTTGAGAGAAAAACTTCTCCTAACAGGGGGTCATTACATTACCAATCCAAACAATGCATATGGTTTTTTTTTCAGGGAAATTCATCAAAATTACCACATAAATTACTACATAAAGTTCAACAAAAAAAAAGTGGCATCTAATGAATCTAATGACGCATCGACAACATGTTGGTTTGGCGGCATGGGGAAGGTGTTGATGCCTGTGATGGAAGCTGCAAAAGGTGTGAACCTTCTGGAAATCAAAGCTTAACGAAAAATTTGGAAGGATTTGAACCTCCAAGAACAGAATACGACTCGAATTCTTTACCCCCACAAAAAAAATGGAGGCAAAACTTGGTAAAGGGAAAGTTTCCCCCTTTCCAGGAGTTGAAAATCACAAAGTGCATCTCAATTTTGGAGGGGGTGGACCGCCTCATGTTCTTGAAACGTCCCGTTTACTGACCCTGAAGGCTTGGGCCCCAAAAGGAAATTTCATCTTCCATTGATTTTCAGGACTTATGCTAGTTCTAGGGAAGGTAACATCTATGGAAATCTGGTTTCAACCAAAAAACTTCCAAACAGACCCCCCCAACCAACCTCCACTGAGAGGACTGGACCATCTGAGAAGTGGAAAGGATGAAAGGTCAACCAATCATCCCAACTTCCCACTAAAGCATATCTCCTGTTGAATGGACGTCAAACGGAGGCGGTCTCGAAAGGGTTTTGTGAAAGGAGCAACGGAGAATTTTTTGGGAGTGAAAAAAACATGATGTTCAATGTGTGCAGTGTTGTTGTTGTTGTTGTTGTTGTTGTTGTTGTTGTTGTTGTTGTTGTTGTTGTTGTTGTTGTTGTTGTTGTTGTTGTTGTTGTTGTTGTTCTTGTTCTTGTTCTTGTTCTTGTTCTTGTTCTTGTTATTGCTCTTGTTCTTGCTCTTGTTCTTGTTCTTGTTCTTGTTCTTGGTGTTGTTCTTGTTCTTGTTCTTCTTCTTGTTGTTGCTCTTGTTCTTATTCTTGTTCTTCTTCTTGTTCTTGTTCTTGTTGATATCCTTGGTCTTGTTCTTGTTATTGCTCTTGTTCTTGTTCTTGTTGTTGTTCTTGTTATTGTTCTTGTTGTTGTTCTTGTTTTTGTTCTTGTTCTTGTTTTTGTTGTTGTTGTTGTTGTTGTTGTTGTTGTTGTTGTTGTTGTTGTTCTTGTTATTGTTCTTGTTCTTCTTGGTCTTGTTATTGCTCTTGTTCTTGTTATTGTTATTGCTCTTGTTCTTGTTATTGTTCTTGTTTTGCTCTTGTTCTTGTTGTTGTTGTTGTTGTTGTTCTTGTTCTTGTTCTTGTTATTGCTCTTGTTCTTGCTCTTGTTCTTGTTCTTGTTTTTGTTCTTGTTCTTGTTCTTGTTGTTGCTCTTGTTCTTGTTGTTGTTGTTGTTGTTGTTGTTGTTCTTGTTCTTGTTCTTGTTATTGCTCTTGTTCTTGCTCTTGTTATTGCTCTTGTTCTTGTTATTGTTCTTGTTGTTGTTGTTGCTCTTGTTCTTATTCTTGTTCTTCTTCTTGTTCTTGTTCTTGTTGATCTCCTTGGTCTTGTTGTTGTTCTTTTTCTTGTTCTTGTTCTTGTTCTTGTTCTTGTTATTGTTCTTGTTGTTGTTCTTGTTTTTGTTCTTGTTCTTGTTGTTGTTGTTGTTGCTGCTGTTGTTGTTGTTGTTGTTGTTGTCGTCGTTGCCCTTTGTTAGTGTAGTCTTTTCCAACGTCCCCAAGGAAAAAACAAAGAAAAAAAACACGTGCAATACAGTAACCCATTCATCACCGAAAAAAAAAAACGCACCGGATTCTCAGAAAAAAGAAAGAGACATCTCTCTTTTACATTTAAAAACAAAAAAAACACCTCAAACACCCAAAAACGAAAACACACAAAAAAATTAAACACCCTGTACCTGCAAAAGAAAGCAAAAAAAACACTATAGACTAGAAATTTACAAAAAACACCACAGACACCGCAAAACCACCTATTTTCCCCCATTTTTGTCCGTAAGGCACCACGACAGCACAAATTGGGCTCCTTTCCAAAGCTTCCACCTCAACGTTCAGCAGCTCGCTCCGTCGCGGAGCTTGGGTCAAAATCTCCGGCGTCACTTCGTAGCCTTCGGAGAAACGGAGTTTTCCGGTGCAGGTTGGGGATGATCATCCCAGGACGGACCTAAGTATATAAGTGCTTCAACAACACCATTGGTGAGTCCGGTAAAACCGAAATCCCCTTAAGTAAGTAACTCGGGTTGCCAAAATCCCCTTCCAAAATGGCTTTTATAAATGGGGGTGATTCAAGCACAAAAAAAAACAAGTCCTAGGAGCCCATCCTCCGAGTGGTTGGTTGGAATTTGGAGGGTTTTGTGGTTATGGTTGGATGGAACGGAACTTTTCGGAATGTAGAAAGAAGAATTCATCCTTTTAAGGGGATAGTACCAATTAAAATGATCGGTACTAAAGGATAAACTGGGGATTACATATCAATGCACAAAAATATCTGGAATTGTACCACATAAGTGGCCTGGGAACCAACCGATCAAGCAACTTGCCTTTGTTGATTGAAGAACTTGAAAACCAGAAATCTCTCCACACTTAAAAAAAGCCAAGGTGTAAGAAAAACACAAAATTCGAGATCGAATATCATATAGTCAGTGTCTCTTCTTCTCCCACCGGTGATTTTTTGTTGCTTTGCATCGCAAAAAAGTATGTACCTCCCCTTTTTCAAACATAAAGAAAATGGAGATGAATGTGTCTTTTTTTGTGTATTGCCTCCCTCCAAAACCCCCCATCCGCCACCCAAAAACACCCCTCCCAAGATCGGAGCTTCTAGGTATCCCAGCTGTTGGAGCGTAGGTACTCTGGATGTTCGTCCTTTTGGACATCCGTCCCTCATGGGCCGTCCCGGTAAAGGCGAACAAATCGGGGGGGGCGAAGTTAACGGGGAATACAGAATACAAAACGGCAAATGTCTGGGTGTTTTCCCTAAAAACCCGGCACAAAACAGAAAAAAAATGGGGAATCCCATTGTTGAAATATTGAAAAACGCCCCGACCCTTTTGGCACTTGCATGCAATGGCATCAAGCATGCCATATTCGAGTTTCTCCCCTTGCTGTCAGCATCATCTTCCTTCCCAAATTATGCTTTGAAAAAATCAAACAACACCATCCATCTCCGCTAGTAAAAATGCAGGCCACGGAAAGAATCATCACTTCTTTTCCACTCAAATTCAACCATGATTTTTTGGTACAACTCTCCCACCATCTCCCATTTTCCACCAGAAATCACCCCGGAAATTAATCACCACCGTTCCCCAGTTCCATTTCTCTCCATCTCTTGGAATCCTCCAGCGGCGAAAAAATCTCCCTAAGAAAATGCAAAGAGATACCTGAAACAGACCCCAAGTACCATACAAATATGAAAGGATGTCCTTCATAAACAGGGTATGTTCTGGGTCAACTTCCAGGGGACTGTTGGGTTTTTTTTCGAATCTTCCAAAACCAAGATGCGAAAGTCCCTTTTGTTTTGCACCGCCAAAGGCGGCCAGAGGATGTAACTCATTGGTTTCACCGTATAGGACAACCTCGACGGCTTGGTTTTGAAAGACGATCGAAACAACACGTCTGTTGTGGTTTGGGAAGTTTTCTGCAGAAGATGAACTTCAACACATACTTAGCCTATGTATATAAATATATTGTATAGTGCATATATGACTACCTCTATTCTTAACACTTTTTAGCCATCTTCCAATGCGAAAGGCTACCAAACCAATCTACATCCAAAAGAAAAACTGTTAAATCCTACACCCACCCTACAGGGTCTGTCTTCAGAGATCTGATTCGCCAAGTGGCTGCATGTCCTCACTCACCCACATGGGTGGATCACAAAGCCGCGAATGCCTCGGGGAGGATCGTCAACAGGAACCCTCTCACCCCCTCGCATCATCGACACCGGTACCCGGTAACCTAACATAGCCGAAGCTATGGAAAATTCATCCGTTTTTTCCTGGGACCCATGGGACCCATCAAAAATGGGACCCGTGGATTTCCCACCGCCGTGGATCTTCAGTCACTTTGTTCAACCAAGGTACATGGTTAACATGGTATCCAACTGCCAAGATAATGGGAAGCACACCTTTAGCGCTTCCCGAGCACCTGGCCAAAGGCTACCATCCAAAAGTTGGCTTCTGATTCCAAAGTTGGGTTGGGTTGGTTGGGGTTGGGATTGGTGTAACCTTACAACTTACCCCCCAATAAAAAAACGAACGGGGCTGTTTCACCTGCAAATTTTTGGAAAAATTCTGGAAGGTACGGAGATTCCGAACTTGGGAATCGCCACATCATGATCAGGGGGATAGGATTAAAAAGAACACACTCGCTGGATGAACGCTCCACAACGTAGCAGCTACTTATTCAAGAGAAGCTCTGCCCAACCGAAGCAGATGTGGCTTGAAAGAGGACAAGGAGATCATTTTTGTGTCACTTTTTAGTACGACTTTTTACACCCCGTGTCTGTTTTTTTTTGAATTCTTGGTGATTCAAAGCAGGACTTTTTGAATTATATTGAATCCCCCAAAAAAAATTGAAAGCTGAACGGAAGCCATGGCTTCCAAGCCCAAGCTATGGATTCTGGCAGTTCCAAACCACCACAAATATCCAGGTGTTGTGGGTTCCAGGGTTTTGCCGGGGAAAACCAACAGCCAGGAAAAACCCCTGAAAACTGGTGATAAGTTGGGAGAAACCTTTCCTTTTGCCTTTAGGGCTATTTTCCGGGGCAAGCTGTGCGTTTCAGGCTACGTTAGTTTTTTGGGGTGGGTGTCTCCGAGGTGTTTTTTCTTGGGGGGTCCTTAATGTACCTTTGCCCCGCCTTCAACGTTGATGACATATGCTGTGGTCTCGCGGGAACCATTGTATACACGCCTGGGCACGTAAAAGGTCATCTGGCAACATCCATAGGGAACTAAGTATCAACAGCAAGGGGGCAGGCTGAAGTTCCTTACCATCAGGAGCAACAGTCATCTATTATCGTTCAATGAAAAAGAACAACTACAAAGTATCCCTTCATCAAAACTACTCGTCAGCCAGGAAGTTCCTCAGTTTTTTGATGAAGGAAAAAATCTTCCGCCATTGTCCTGAGTCATAAAGGTCTTAACCTTAAAATTGACGGGTGGAAGATGAGATGAATGTTTCCGAAAATAATGGTACCCCCAAATCATCCATTTTAATAGGGTTTTCCATTATAAACCATCCATTTGGGGTACCGCCATTTAAGGAAACACCCAGATTGGCATTCTTAAAAATGGTTTATTTTGGGGACATTCGTTGCTCTTCAAGCGAATATTAAGTGAGTCCATGCAGAGTCCATCTGACCGCGACAAACGCCTCGCCTAACGCCAGGAGAAATCTGCAACAACGGCTGCAAACCCATAGCATCGACGCCACCCAGGAAGACCAGCTGCCAATCCTATTGGAGAAAGAAGAAATACGGAAGTTTTAAGAAATATGGTGGAAATGAACATGAACAACAACAACAACAACAACAACAACAACAACAACAACAACAACAACAACAACAACAACAACAACAACAACAACAACAACAACAACAACAACAACAACAACTGCTGTTTTGCTGTTTCCGCAGGTGAAAATCATGTGAAATTATCTAATCCCATATCAATCAGGCGTGAAAGAAAATCTACAATCAAGTTGGTCCTTTCAAACCCTTTCGTGCTTTCTGAAATCATCAAACGGTTGTCTTTCTTGTACCATCCCCCACCCACCGAAGCAAAGGCGAGTCATCTTAACTAACTATCATCATAGTCATACAACCTACTTGATTCCTGAACCTATAAACTGAAGACGAATTCGTCCAGGAATACATCTTTGCAACTTCCATAAATGTGACCCATAAATTTCAAACAACTTCAAACTTTCCCAATTTCCAACCATTGAAACTTTCCCGCGGTTTTCCTCAGGAACTTCATCTAAACGCCGTTGCACTTGATCTTCATCAAAGTATGGAACAAACTCACAGTCATCCTCCACCTCAAATGCTTTGGGGGATGGGACGCATGTCACTCAGATCATGTTCAGCTGCCAGCTGCCATCAAAAATTCGCACGGAGGTTGAACGGGAAAATTGGCTTCTTCGTAGAGGGGTTGCATCAACGAGCTTCTTCCTCACTCATACAAGCTTTCTATAAGCCAAACTTTAGGTTGTTTTTTTTCTTTGGCAAATTTTTGCAAACATGTGAAGAGACATGCCGTGGATCCTGGGTCTGTATTAGCGGCTTGCTGGGTCTTTCAGCATCCCATACTTCAGCACCGTTTTGGCAATGTGCAAAAGAGACGCAAATTTGTCACTATCAACTCAATATCAAATAGCTCAATTTTAAAAAAATGGTATTTCACATGATTCAAAAACCCCCAAAAAACACCGGAATTGTATCTAATGTGTTTCGGGGTTCTTCGTTTGTCCACCTGAATCTCCCCGTTTCAACAAATTGGACAGAGAAAATAGAATTCCTCAAATTTTCTGAATCTCAAAATAGTAGTACCTTACATAAATTTTCTGACATGATTTTCGACATGTTTACTCTGATATGATACTTTTTTAGTAACTTTTTTGATGTTTGGTGGCCAATACTCATACGCTAGCCGGCTGTGTAAGGAACCACCCTTGAGGTTCCCTGCTACCAAGAACTGACGTCGCTCGTCATCTTGAAATTCACCTCGCACCGTGGGAAGATGATTGGAAAGTCTTAATTGACGTGGTGAGAAAAATTGTGCCCTGGGGATTTAAATGCCATGATCCCTTAATAGGGCCTTAAGGCCTTATTATTTCCTGGGGTTTTAGGTGGCATTGGGAAGGGGTGGGCTCTTTAGATTTTCATGATTCCGGTTTAGATTTGTTTAGATTGAAAAGAAAAAACACCTTTTGATGTGCCGAAAAATCCGTGCCAAGGAAATGTTTGACAGGTTGTATCTTGACTGAGTTTTCTGGCTGGTAGTGGTCAAAATTAAGAAATGGTTGACTGGTCTATATTTACAGCGCCCTTGTGCAATAATCAACGTTCTACATCCATCAATCAATATCAGAAATCCTTTCATAACCATGACGGAACATCAAGACACTCCAAGACTACACACCTACACGACCCAGGATTCAAACAGTTACCCCAAAATGTCAGTCCAAAATCTTCAGGGAGCTCTCATGACAAATTGAGATGAAGAAAAATTGATCAATTGCCTCCAATTTAAAGTTGCTTCCGAAGCAATTTGAAGTCGACCTGCCCGAAAAAGCTACAGTCAATCTCACAGACTTGGAAAAATTTCTAAGGCGCTTTTGAAGATCCTTTTCCTTTTCCTGAGGTGGGATATGTTAGATCCCAGGTGGGGTGTGTTAGATCCCTGTTAGACTTGGCGAAACAAAAGAAATCCCTGGATCATTTCTCTCTTTTCCGTATCTTTCGGTTGCACCTTGGCCATGTCGTGTCATGATATCCAGCCAAATCCTTGGCCGATTCCACAACAAGTTGAACCCTACGAAATTCTGTATATCAAACATCCTACACTCGATAAAATAAACATATCTCCTGAAAATGGATGGTTGGGAGACGTTTGGGAAATCCTATTCTCAGGAGCTATGTTAGTTTAGCAAGGGTACTATCCTCCCAATAGAATATCCATAGTTGAACTTTAGGAGGGAAGTTAGATACCAAAAAAAGGCACCGGCGAAAATCAATTTTTGCCCGAGATTTTTTTGCACGCTTTTCTATGAATATCTCACATTCTAATATCAAATACATCCAAAAAGAAGAAAGGTCTATAGGCCCTAAAATCACTTGGCGATCAGTGCTTTTGTTGCTTTCAATCTAAGAGGATCCAAGTACATCGCTACACTTCTTTCATCCTTTCGGTCACTTTCACATGAGGTCCGAATGAAGGACAACCTTTCAATGCCTCAAAAACTATGGCATTTCATATGGAATGTTGGAAATGTTGGGAGTCTCATCTCGATCCGTAGGATTGTGGACCCCTCCCTAGCTGTATGTGATCATGGCTACTTCCCCAAAAAATAACAGCAAAAATGGAGCTCAAAAAGAAAAACAAAAACAAAAGTTGTCCATTTTCGCCTCTTTTTAGCAGGCCTCTAATTTTTTTCGCATCCAAAAAAAAGTCTTACCAAACGTTTTTTTTTCCGAAGCAAGGCTCTGCATATGTGACAAAGCACAGCCAATCGCACCAGGTGTCAGATCCATTCCAAAGACCTGAAAAGACTCAGATTGCTCGGGTAAATCCGCAAGGTCTTCTGTGGGAAATGATTTCCCGACCAGTCACTGCCAGTTGCTCACCCGAAATGATGGGTTTCAGGATATATAAGGGAATCCCCCCCAAAATGCGCAAACCATTCAGGTTTAGGAATTATAGCAATTTGCCAAGCTGGATTGAAGTAATGTTCATCTCAGCAAAAGTGTTTCTTGTCGGGGCCAGAAATGTTCCAAAATTCAAGCGTTCAATAAGCTGGGATATGAGGTCATTCCGTCTACCTGTAAGTCAGGAATGGCTCTCGATGCTTGTCTTCATCTGGAGGCAACATCTTCAATCCAACATGTGACAACCATGGTGCATCAAAATGGTACGACATTTCATATTTGGCTCTGGTCCAAATATGGGGAATCGAAATGACAAACGCAAAACATGCAGGTTAAAAGGAGGACAAAAGACAAAGATCCTAATTCAATATCTCCATCCTCAGTCCCACCATCTTCATCTCTTTTTCAAACCAAAAATATCCTTAAAAGTCCATGGCCCCCAAAATAAAAAATATTCGCCTTCAGTCTCTCATCTTTCAAAAACTCATCCATCAAAAACCCACCCACCACCGCCATGTCCCGTCATCGTCCTCGGACCTTCTGTTGGTTGGGCAGAAACAAACGCTGCACCGCTTCAGCACTCAACTCCCCGCCATAGACCAACTCCTAAGTCCCTCCCTCCATCCATGCCATCCATGCCCCCTCCCTGGTGGTGACCCAACAATCCCAACCAAGGTCGTTTGTTGGGTTGTTGTTTTTTTTGGAAACGGAACTATTGTCTTCAATGACCTTCGCGAAAAAAAAGCTTCTTCCACATCAAAAAAAGACTTGGATAATTTTGGGCCATCTCTCACCACCACCACATCACCAAAAACACCACCCATCAACCTCTGAAATGGACCCCAAAAAACAACGTTCAAATTTATCCTCCTAGTTTCTTCCAAGGCCTTGAAGTCTAAACGCCTCCCATCCACAGCACTCCAGCGTTTCGCCGGCATCTCCAAATCCTGGTCACAGGTCCCATATCACCTTTTTGGCATCAAAATTGTTGGTGCAGAATTTGAGATGAAATGGATACAGGTGCAGAATCTGTTTGTGTGCAGGTCATGTCTGATTTGTATATTTGGGGGTAGGAGGAAATGTTTAGTTCAAAATCAATTGCCCATCTCTTATGTTGCTTTAGGATCTGGAACATGAGGACATGTTTCAACTTGGTTCTATCTTGATTTCCTTCCAACTTGTATGTCACACTATTTCAAGAAGAATCATGTTTCCATTTGGATTCTTTCCTATGATAAGATCTTTTGCTCGCCTTGCCATCTCCAGATCCCACGGAGATCCACCTGAAATTGTCGTTCCATAAAGTGCCATCGCTCCGGCCTTGACCCGAAACCATAGCAGACCATCGCGCAGGTGGCCAACAAAAAAATCACCCCAAGTCATCCTGTTGAAGTCCATCTCTCCTAACCTCCCTAAAGAAATAAATCCTACAAAATAGAAAATCTGACGACTGACTGATCCAACATGTTCGTATACTTCCCACCTTCTTGCAAAAAAATTGCTTTTGTTACTTTGTTGTTCCCTTTTTGCTGTTCATTTGCAACCTTCAGTCCAAAAAACCATTCCGATCTCCAAAAAAAAATCTCCATATTCCTCCCTGCCAACAAAAAAAATGAAATCCCGGCCCCTCTGCATCGGTGCCTATCATCCAAGTTGATACAATAGATCTTGGCGAAGCATCTCCATCTCCCAGTGGAGCGACCCAAGGATGCTGCTGTGGATGGCGAACGTAGCGCCACTGACCTGGGTCGGTGTTCCATTGCCATTTCCCTTCAGCCATGGCTAAATGCTTGTAAGACTGTTGATGGAATAAATCCTGCACCACCTGGGAGGTATGAAACCCTGTAAATAATGGGATAAACTACCTATCAACTGGTGCAGGATTTCTTCCATCAACAGTAGTTGGGGCTTAGTGACGTGTCATAAAGGTCCCCTTAAATGATGATTTTTCTCACTCTCACAGGCTTTTAGGCAGATATCTTTAACATGTACCCATCACGTCTGGATATTTTTACAAATGTTCTTTCCACAAGTTTGTTCACCCTCCAAAAAAACCTCACCCGTTTTTTTTTACCCAAAAAACCCATGGGCCTTCGGGTCTTTGGGACATAGTCCGACCTGCCAGGTGAAAGTTCCAACGGAACATCAAATTGAAAAGGGTCATGACTTTAGGGTTCCAGCGGTTAGTTTTCAGGGGTGTACCTGCTCTGGTAAAGTAGATACTTCCGGTGTTACCGCAATATTTTCCAGAGTTACCATAAGATTTTCCAGACTTATACTAGGGTGTTGTAAATATTTAGATTTCGGAAACTATCCATCCGATGGTTAAAAATCTACCGACTCGGATATCTTCAAGCGTTCCAACCGCCTTGACTTAGGAGACTTTCGCATCATCCAAATCGGGACCCATCCGACTGGTCCAAAAAGTCCCTAGGCTCAAAGATTCAGCCCATCCAAAATTGGTCGTTGGGAGGTTTGGCCCCACAAAAGTCGGATGCCAAAGTTTCCCACCATTTTTTTGGTGCCATCCCAAAAAACGATTTCGAAGAATATTGGCTCTGTCTGAAATTGATAACGAGAAGG
>DF243639.1:0-26620 GCA_000507305.1 Breviolum minutum Mf 1.05b.01 | reverse complement strand
TTAGACAAACCCATTACCCACAAAAAATCAAATAATATAAAAAATACAAAGTCACCTTGTTGAAACTCAATCGCTTGAACGAGGGTACTTCAGGCTCCACCTCCATATGTTCCTTTGGGGGGTCCTTATCTGGAATTTGAACTCCTGGTGGAGGTTTCAAAGATCCATCCAGATAGCCATCAGTCACAATCTGGGAAATAATTCCTTGATGCCAATCTAGTTCCTTTGCTTCAGACACCCCATAGTAACGCATCGGAACATTTGATTCCTTTTCAAAATCAATGAAGGCCCGAGTGAAATCCCCACACAAAGGGGTCAAGTCCAGAACCAGCAGGCATGTTGAGCTCACCATCCTTAGTGGAGAAACTTGTTTGAAACAAAGATGTTATGCATTATTCCCCCCTTCTGATTCTTCTTTTTGGAGAAGAGGTATCCATTGGGGACCAAATCAATATTGTATGGTATACAAAAACACCTAAGATCCCAAGGATTTGAAAGTTTTTCAGAAGTTACTCACTTGACAAGAAACCATCATTGAGGATAAGATTTTGTGTGCCGCATCAGGGCCAACCTGGCAATACTTCATTGCACCCTTGACTTGGCTTTCAAAGTTGACCGACATAGGAATGGCAGACCCCGTATCATACTCAATGATTTGCAGATCCTGCGAGGGCAAACATATTAACAACAACAACAAGTTACTATGTGCAATGAAAACCCACTAACTCGTTAACACGCCACCCACACACAATTTGGACCAGCTGTCCTTTGGGGCAACTACAGTTGCTTCATTGACATTGCGTCGAACTTTGTGAAAATTGCATGACTTCCACACCCACTGCTGAACCTTTTTGGCATTGGTATAGCTGGAAGGGGCCAAGAGACGTACCGGGTACACCAAGGGCCGTCCATCCCGAGCATCCTTAGGAGGGGAAAGAAAGCTGGACTAAGTAGGGGTTCTCAAAAACCAAGATCCAACCACCCAATTATTTGATTGACTGATCAAACTCAAAAGAAATTTACATACCATAACCTGTATTGATCTGAGATTCAGGTTTGCTCTTTGGGTCATACACCAGTTGACATTGCAGGTCAACATGAACCCCAAGATCATTGAAGCCCTTGGTGAGGGAGTATTCATCCGAAAAGAGGGTTCCCATTTTGTAGGTGAATGTTGGGCAGATCAGGATCGCTGCTGTTTCATCCCCATTTTGATCCATCAGCTGTGCCACCATCCTTTTGCTGACAGATTGAACATCCTCTCGAAGAAGACTGGGAGCAGCGTAGTTGAGAATAACAAGTGTTACCTCATTGGTGTTTACAACAGGTTCCCCAGGAAAAAGAAGTGATTGAAACAAAATGATTCATTGGATTATTTTTGTTCTTAGCTCATTCCCACTGACAGAAAAAATCCATAAACAGAAAGGTACATATATATATATATAAATATTATATAAGAGTAACCTGCTTGGAAAGCTTCCGGTGCTGCATCCAGTCCCCCATGTCTTTTCGCAAGTCCCCAATCATGTCCAGGACAATACCATGAGCTGCCGAGCCAACTCCAAACTTCTCTGGCCACAAGGCGTGGGCAATCTGCCAGGGGAAGGTGTTGGAAGCGGGATGCTGATTTGAAGATGTTTGTTTTGTCCTTAGGGAAGAAGTTCCAAATCCTGAAGTGGGTACACATTAAAGATAGTAAGTAACGGTAAGTAAACACACTTTTGTTTTGGCCCCATTAAGAAGCCTTGGATTCAAGAAAAAGCTCTGTAGCTGTTTTGGCAGCTGCATGACGCTTTAGGAACCATTCATCCTTCAAACTGAGCAGCCTGATTTCAAAGTCCTGGATTTTCTTCTTCCAAACTGTGTATGTCTTGATATCATATTCCATTTCAGCTACAACAAGCTCATATTCTTGGGCCCGTAACTTCACCGCATTTTCATCAAGCTCAGTTTGCTGGAGGATTGGACCAAATTTGTTTGGCTGCACTTGATCCAGGATTGTGGCAATGCCTGACTTGAAGAAAATCTAAATGGAGATAAAGCCTCAAAATTCAACTGATACATTGCAGTAACATCTAATCTTTCAGGGGCAGGAATTAAACAAAGCTTTGATGATGTACACCAAAGGGCTAGCAGTATCACGTGGAGTGAACTTTGGATCTTTCTCCAAGAAGGCCACCATCAGGTCCTGCTCAAGCTTGAGGTCCCCCTCCGCCAGCTTCCCCAGAAACCTCAGGCATTTTGAAGGGGAACTGTGAGTAAAGACTTAGCAAAATTAAATATGAATGTGAACTTTTTGACCCTGAGATTTTGCATATATCAATGTATCAATAACACAGGTAACAGTTGATCTTAAACTTTTGATACCAGGTCACTTCTCATTGAGTGGCCCCTCCGTGTTGGGAACTTCAGCAGTGACTTCACCCACCAAGCAACCTAATCTTCGCAAAAGAATGGACATGATGTGGAAAATTCCCAGTTGTATTCAAAACATATTATGCATCAAATTTGAAAAGGTGTTACCAAAAACAAACCTAATTTGATCAACTGAATAGCAGGCAAGTGCAGCTACAGCTGCCTTGTTCTCAATCTCTGCTCTAGATAAGCGCTTTCGATGTTCCATACGTGTGGCTTCATGCTGCGACTTGATCATTTGCCACATAAGGGTGGCAGAAGCCGGGGTCACCTTCCCTCGTGTCACCCACATCGAATTTTTCGCCACTCCTTTGGTACCACCCTTGACAAATCCAAAGCCTGGCAAAATTTTCTTGGAAACCAGGCAATCATCTGTGATCGGACCTCCTTACAGGCGCGTTTGGTTGAAGAAACCTATGGAAAACTTGAAGAAATAAATTCCAAATTCAATAGGACATCACCAACATTTTAAACATTCATCATTTTATGGTGGATTCTGAAAATAAAGAAGGGTGGTTTCTGAAATTAAAGAAGGGATACTCCCTGAACAAGTGTTCTGTCAAGCTAAGTCAGGATACCTTCCCATCCAAACGTGCTTACAATGTTGAAAAGCTCATGTCTTGCATTTGGGTGCATGTCCAATACCGTTTGCACAGATGCACGTTTAGCACCAACTAGTCGGTCATCAGGAGAAGCCTCATCATTCCTGAGGCAAAAAGTTGTTTTGTTTTTAGTGCAGTAAGGATGGGAGACCCAATGCAATATATGAGTTTTAAAAGAAGCCCTAGTTGAGGGGAAAACCATTTCAAAAAAATACATTCCATTATTATCCCACTTATCCAAGCCACCATGTACGGATCAGTGAGCTTGCATCAGAGGATACATTGAGAAGGCTGAAGCACCACGATATACAATTGGGGCTCTTTCGAATACTACCACGCACAGACAATTTCATATTCATAAACCTTACTGGATTCCAAATACCAGGTTTCAAAATACATTATCCCAGATTGAACTCCAATACATATCATTGGTCTTTATATTTAGGGGAAAGCAGATTTAAAAAAAAAGAATTGTCCGGGACAAACAAGTAACAGCTCAGACTTGCGGTCCCGCAGTTGAACATGTCTGCAGCAAATGTTTGCCAAGCCCCTTCGTAGAAGAAAGTCCAATTCCTTCAGGGAATATCACCAAACAAACTATTTATCTTAATTATTTCAAGATCTAACACTTTTCAGGGTTGTTGTTGGGGGGAACTGCCAACTGACACACTACCCCAACCTTATCACCCCGACGCCAAAAGAAGATGACCAGAGCAATTGCTGTGTGGACCCTGGCAGCCCCCTTCAGGAGGCCAATGGCTGCGTCTCCGACATCATCTCCAGCAGATTTTTCCACCTGGGATGACATTGGAGGTGGCAATTGGGTTGATGAAGGCAAATGGTGGCTTGTGGCAAAGACCCAACCCATCCACCCCACAAACAAAAAGACAAGAATTGTGTTGATGGTGTCAAGGGTCAATGAACCTTGTAAGAACTGGCTCCCCTTGGGAGACAAAACCATCGATGCCAAATTGATTAAGGAGTTTCTTGCTGGTGTCCAAGCTTGTTTTCTCCCTTAAACTCGACTCATCCTCTGTGGAGAAATTTGCGATGTGCAGCTTAAAGGTCTGACATTGATCCTCTTGACCTTGTATTCAAATGGATGGATGATAACAAAAAGATGTGGATATATAACTTAACTGTTGGGCTGTAGCATCCATTGAAAAACGCCAACATATTTTCCAACATGATTTCTATAATAAGACAAATCCCATATGTTTTTTTTTGAGTCAGGATAATAAGTACAGTAACTATATTCGGGGTCTGGTGAAATAAACAAAAATGTAAAACATTGTTGTTATGCTGAGAAACCTGGTAAGCAAGATGGAAATGGATGTTTCATCGTGTAAGAAACTGCTGGATCTTCTGGTACTAAGTTGCGGAGTACACGTGGAAGATCTTTCTCTCGGGCTGACTTGCTAGGAAAAATGGCATGGATGTACTGACGACAACCCCCAAAGCCTCAGATGACCATGGCTCAACATTAGATTCATTCATTCATTCTTTCATTCATTGAATTTCACAAACAACATGTATTTTGATTTCAGTTATGATCACCTAGTGGTCAAGGAACGCTTGATCTCTCCAAATGCTTCTTCATACCCTCGTTCCTTTGCAGTAAGTTGAACCTCCGAGTAAACCGTTACTTCAGAGGTTGAAGGAGCACCATCCTCCAACTCCATGTCATCCCCACCACCTATTTGACGCTGCATCATCCAATTTGGAGGATCCTGCACCAAGAAGGGGAGCGGACAGTGAGTCATACACTAATTTTTGCCATGTTGTATGTTGGACAATTTCTTGGATATCATTTTGATGTAAAGACCCTAAGACCTTAGTTGTAATGATAATATCTTATTATATTTGATTGACTGACTGATATGCCCCACTTTCAAACTTTACAACTCATGTCCTCAATTGCTTCAGCTTCAGCCATTATTGTGAGGCCAATGGCGAAAAGGCAGGGAGCCACAGGATGGGTCCAGAGCAAAAATGCTATGGGATATTAGCCAGGCATGTTTCCAAAATCAGCTGATCTCAACATCAGTTTTTTTAGGGGGGGAGATCAGACCAAATCAATTGAAACCAGCTGATCTTAGCCATTATTTGAATGGTTTTGGGGTTTTCAGCTGATCTCTGATATTGATTTCCTTAAGGTGAGATCAGACCAAAATCCTAAAACCTGCCACCAAAGGGCTGACATCAGACGAAATCAATTGAAACCAGCTGATCTCACCCCCTTGAAAATGTGAACTGGAGATCAGACGAAAAAAAAACATTGACCTTCATTGAAATTCTGGCATTAGATCTAGGTAATCCTGAAGACTGAGATCAGACGAAATCAATTGAAACCAGCTGACATCAGGGATTTTCAGTTACCCAATTCCATTTCCAATTACCTAATTCCCCAAATCAAATTCCAGTTCCCCAAATCCATTTACCTAAATTTAGTTTAATTTGCAGTTACTGTAACTGCAATTATTAAGGTAGTAGGAAGTGATTGCAAATTCAATCCAATGTCCCAGCCCATTGCCATTCACTCAGTTTCCGATTATTACCCCAATATACTTCGAATGATTTCTTTGGTCATCATTTCATTGGAGGATTCTCCTTTGGGGGCTCACCAGTTTGGCTTGACAAGCGTTTTGTGGACCAGCATTCCAACAAACTTTGAGGCCCCCAAACTTTGAGGGCAAGGGCACCTGCAGGCAAGAAAGTTTGGGAAGGATCATGGAGCGAGTTGGCACACAGAAAGGATAAGACTCCAGAGTCTACTTCATTCAGTTTCATATTGGAACATAATGATGTCACCATCATGCCAAACAAGTGATTCTGATAAAACTTAATCTATATGATGTGAATTGAGCTTAGTATCTTCATGTTGGAATCTGAAACTCAGACAACTAATAAATCTCCTTTTTTCTTCTCCCATCATTTTTGGAATGCAATTCAAAGCGAAATCATTGGGGCACAGAGCGTAGCACAGCTTCACATATTGTGGTCACCATGGCATCTGGATACACTTGTGCCCACTGGGACCTTTTGATCCCATCCTCACTCCCCTGGATTTGCTCATGTTGATGTGTCTTACAGCAAAACTTTCCATTCAGGGATTCAAAGATTTCTACACTGTTTGTAAGGACTTTCGTCCTTTTCTGCATGGGCCGCCCTTGTGGCGACACAAGGCCAAATTGGCACTGATCAAACATTGCCACACGAACTGTTGGGTGGGCCTCCACAGATTTTACCTCAGTAGCAGCAATGCACAACGATTTGAACTTTTTCCCCAAAAAAGAAGCCTGACTGGCACTATGCCAAGAAGGAATTAATTTGTACCCCCAAAAATCAATGGACTGAACTCATTGCATAAAAGATCAACATCAAATCAGTGGTACTTCTGGGTGGAAATGACTTTCCAATTTGTGTCTACAACCTGTTGAAGGTTTCATTAAACTAGATGGGAATAAAGGTGTCTCAAAGTTGAAGTAAACCATGAATTAAAGACAACAAGTATTAAACAATACAAATCAAGGGGCTGAATCACGATCCCAAGCTAGGCTACCCTGTGGGTGTTCAAAAGCAAAGATCGCATCATGCAGGATTTGAAACTGTGCTAGCCACATTGCCAAATCGATATGACCCAACGCTTCCTCCAGGTTCATCATCTTCTCTGCCACATTCTTCATTCGACTCCAATTTGATGCCATGAGCAGGCAAACAAACCGACAGGGGGGGCTCAACATCAATGCTTTTGGACGGAGAAGGCAAATGTCTTGAATCAGAAGCCTTTTATAATCAGAATTCGCCAGGTTCCAAAAATGAAGAATGTCATAGGATCGACGACATTGCCCACCAAGTTCTCTTATGCAGGGACCAAGCCGGGGTACACTATAGATCTCCCACAAATCACAGCGTTCATGGTTTGAGGGTCGTAGTGGAGGTTCCCCGAGGTACATAGAGGCCAAGTCTGAATAGGGCATTTCCACAACAGATGCAAACCGTTGTGCAGCATCTTTCAACCGCTTGTCACTCCACAATAAACCACTGTTCATATCAGAATCATCTGTTGGTTTTGAAGACTTTGGATTGGAGCTTTTGACATCTTTATCTTTGCTCACTCTTGGCTTTACTTTTGAACTACCAGCACCACGGGCACCACCCCTGCCACGACCTCGCACTGGCTTTGTCTTGGGAACACCTGAATTTCCCTCAGTCAATGCAAAGGTTTCCACCCCATCATCATCTGGAGGTAGAACAAGGGGTGGAGTAGTAGGCCCTAGAGTTGGCAGTCCAGTCTTAGTTTTTTTCACTCGTGGTTTGGGTTTCGCCTTTGCTTGGCCAGGATTGGTAAGCAGACCAACTTCCGGGCCATCATCATCAGGAGGCAAGTTTGCCATCCCACACAATAAGTGAAAGACTTGTCGAAGTGATTGGAAGTGTTTGGGCAAAAAAAGCCACAATAATAAGAATTTCAGAAAATTATGATGTGCAAGAATTAATATTCTTCTTTATATTCTTTAGTCCTGTTGCTACCTTGGTAGAACCCTGGTATATTGATTCCACTGTTGCAAATGTCTTGAAAACTGTGGTGATGAAACACTAGAGTTTGCAAGCATTGGCCAAGAATGAACATGTAGGAAAACTTGAAAGCAAGAATCTAGAGACTCATTGTTTTTTCCCACCATTGCCACAGCTGCTAATGTGCAAGAAGGTGTTGGTCGTCACCCTTTACTAGCAAGATGCATCCAAGCACTACACTCGATACCCAAATCATGACACCAAGCTTTCGGATCCTTTGCCCCAGGGTGGCAATAAGGACAAACATTGAAGTCACACATCAATCAGTTTAAATGGAAGTCTAATGGAGGATTGGTAAAAGATGTTCACATGATGATTGTATATGATCATTGTAATGTTTGAATTCCTGGGGCAAAAGTCACCAGAAGGATTGGAACCCCAATGAGCATAATGATGATGGTTTCCATCATGCTAAGAAAGGCACAAAATGACCATTGACTCAACAACGAGCCTTGGCCGGACCACGGCCTCTCCCCCGGCCCACCTTTGGAAACTTAGCAGCTGATTTTGCTTTGGCTTTTGCCTTTGCTGCTGTCACTTTAACCTTCAACGATCCCTTGTGCACTGCCTTTGATTTGGCTTTGGCCTTTGGCCCAGTAGTTCGGATATTGGGACCTCTAGGCTTATATCCAGGGCGTTTGCAAACGCTGCAACCCGACTTTGAAAAGTAGCAACGAGGACACCCCAATATTTTGGGGGGATCATCATCATCATCGGGAAGACCTTTAGCTTGGGGACCATCACCCATCAACTGATCGATTTCGGCACCAGAAAGTTCACCAGGTGGTATGACAGGTTGGGTAGTAGCAATCTTCCCATCAAAATGACCTGGCCCTTCAGTACCATTCGTGGCACCCCCAACCCTGGTTTTTTTTTGGGGATTTGGTTTGGACTTGGGCGCTGCAAGTGCAACATCTTCCAACTCTGGGGATTTTTCATCAGCTTTTTTTGAAGGCCTCCCACGTCCTCGGCCACGCCCAGCACCCTTGCCACCACGCCCACGTCCACGCCCTCGGCTCTCACCTCCAACAGGCACTGCTGCAGCAGTGGAGGTGTCAACATGGATTTGACGAACAGGTCCGGGAGCATATTGTTCCCACCTGGCAACAGCAGTTATACAAGGGTGGCTGATCTGGGTTTAAACTTCCCACCAACTAGTTAAAAGTAGTCTGTTCTTGAAAAGTAGATGTCAGCATGCAACATAGACCTGTATTAAAAGAAGTCATATATGAAGATGGGCATGCACTTTGAAAAGCATATATTTGTCAAGCGTTGACCTATAAGTCATAATTTTTGGTGAGAGAGATTGAACCAAGGGGCCCAGCAGGGTTGGGTTTGACACCAACCGCTCGAACACAATCAGAGTTCATCCATGTTGGCAAAGAAACTTCAGGAACATCACCTCGCACATTTGCTTCCTCAGTGATTGTTCAAAATCTTTTGAATTAAATACAATTCAAATCAGATAGCATTAAGGATTCTGAATCCTGAACATGTTTTTTAAATGCTGGGTTCTGGGGGGTCAAACTCAAAGCTTCAAAATTTCATCAGTTCAGAAAAGGATCAACCCACTCCCTCAATGCAGTAGCTGCATCTGTCAAGTTCCACGGGTCAGCTTCCAGAACAGTCACAGTCCGAAGAAACCTGGGCAGCTAGTGAAGGTTCCATGTTGGCAACGTTGGAGCTTAGCCATAGAACATCAATTTAAAACCCTTTCTTCTTCCAGAACAACAGATGGGATTTAAGGCAAAACTGTTTCAGGTCAAAGATGGTCTGGCTACATGTCTTAAAAAAGGAAAATTCTTTCAAGGATTGATTGACAACTAAGTAACTCTTTGCAGGCACGATCTGCAATCTTGTTGTGGGGTGCAGGCTTGATTGGCATTGAAAGCAACTTCAGCATAGCATGTGGAAGAATAACTTGTGGAGGCTGAGATAGCTGTGTACTGTTTGTCAATTCCTTTGCCAGCAGTACCACATCCAGATCATGAGCATCATATTCCTAGTCAGGGCCCACACCCAAAGACTGATCCCAAAGGCTGAATCCTTTTGAAAGAGGAAACATTTCAACATTTTATCAACATTGTGGTGTTTCATTGGATGTGAGGTTTTGCCCAACAATACCTTCGTTTGGAGTTCCACGGGGGCCCACGACTCAGCATTGTGCTTGTCAAAGGCTGGCAAATCCTTGGGACAGGTGCAGGTTGGGCCCCAGAAATACCAACAGTTCACCACATTCGTAGTTATCAAACTATTGTGTCTTTATATTGAGTCCTTGCCAGAATGAACAAATAAAAATATGCTAAGAACAAGTAGGATTCACAGCGGCGGACAAACCTCCAAGAGTGGTTCACCCGTGTTTCATCACCAGTTTTCGCCCGTGCATTGGGGACCAACCCTGACACTTGAATCCCAAATTGGTCGAAGAAGGTTTTGAAGTCAAGGGATCCAGTCATCATGCCATTCTTCAACTCCCTGCCCCTCGAAGGTCTGATTTGGGCATCCAAGATCTTCAAGAAATCCTGGGCGTAGATGGAAGGGCCAAAATGATAAATTTTCCAAGTACAACCCTTTACCCCACAAATTTACATCAGACCCCGGGCCCATTTGATTGTAAGAAAATAATAAGTTCAACCAAAATTCCCCAAAAGGCAGTCCCCCAAAGAAAGAACTTAATAAATAAAAATAATGGTGGTAAAAGGAAATTTATAAACAAATTGAAAGATTCCGCTGGTGATTGGATGCAATTCTGATTGCTGAAGAGCGAACTTGCGACACTTAGCCTTTGATCTACACAGTTGTGCGTGTGCCCTACCTCGCCAAACACATGGCTGATGCTTTTGAACCTCACTGCCAGGATATCACCACAAACCAAGTATCAGTTCTGAACAGTCTTTGAAATAATATGCTATTATTATATGTTTGAATTTGGGTGACAACACAACCCATAAGTGGACAAAAACATGATGAAAAGTCATAGGAGCTTTCCTTGCGCTATGGCAGCACAGCTCCACTTGGCGCATATTTGGTTTTTGCCTTCGCGGCAAGTATTGTCAACCTGTCAGGGTCCCCCCATGGTCCCCCTATTTTTTCTTTGCAATTTGTTTTGAACATTCAAAAACTAAGTAATGTAAGTGTTGTTGACACAGGCCTCTATCACCAAGTTCTCTGGCATAGCCAGATTTCTGCTGCTGAGGATTTGATGGGCCCAATCCAGAATTCTCTCGAGGACTGTCAGCTCTGTAGATGAGTCTTTGGCAACATCAGCATCTACAACAAAGAAGCCTTCACATACCTGGGATTATGTGTGTCAGATGTACACGGCACATTTGTTTTTCAGGGTTATCCCATTGTTTTGAACATATCATATATATATCATATAAATATTTTATAGTTCAAATCATATATAATAGTTCAAACCATGAAAGAAAGTACAATACATGCACTGCAAAAAACTCTACTGATTCAAGTCAAGCTAGGTTACTCCCCAGCAGATGTACCCTATAAGATGTACTTGATTGAGGACGCCATAGCCGTTCTAAGACTTTTGAAGAAGCAAGATTACGCGGCCATCTTGTCTTATTCTGATCTAAGGCATCCATAGAAACCATCAAAATAGATTGGGACTCCGTCTCCACCTTGCAACTTTCCTCCGACAAACTTCCCAGTCTCGCCATCAGAGTTCGGTGGGCCTTGACATTGCTGATGTGTAGGCCTTGAGCATGCTGAAGTGCTGCACGCTCATCCATGTTTTCAGCCTTCCCAATCCTTTGTGTAAACTCCGCACAAGTTGCACACCTGACATGGGGGCCAGAGTTTCGTGTTGATTTGGGATTGTTAAAGCATTGTGCTAAATTTTCTTCACCAGGGTCCCACAAGATTGATCATATATTCCGACAGAAAAACACTGCCAATTACTTATTATAAATAGGCCTTTTCAAAACCTCGCCTGGCATGTTGTGACGTTTCACGCATCTTGAGGATACCTTTCCAGTGGATGTCATATGTATTCCGAAATGTTCTGGAGCTGCATCGCTCAGATTCAGGGACTTCATGATGCACACACCATGTAAGGTACTCCGAATGCCAGGCTTCCATGGTCATGTGATTGATATGTCGGACCTGCATCTTACCTCACAATGGATTTCTATGCAATAAAATCACATACACTACTGGCCCTTGAGAAGCTTTACCCCAAGTAAGAGAAGGCTGCCAAAAAAGTCTTTCTAACCAATAACTTGAAGCCTAAGTCACTGTTCGACCCTAAGTAACCACCATGGCCAGCTCCAAACAGGACACCCGACTGCACCAAAGTGGTGTCTGAGAGGATTGGCTGCTGACCAAGGAGGCTAGCAGGGAGATCAGCATCCGCGTCACCTTTCAGGGTCACATCTTTTTGGGTTGCAGACTGATTGATGGAAATACTTCAAAACCCAAAACCACTTGTTTGGCAATGTGTGGCCTGGAAGTATGGTACCACTGACATGCAAGGTCCCCACATATGGATCCATTTCAATGCTTGGAGTTTCCGCCAAAGTCTCAGCCTTGTATGTCATCAGGGCTAAGGCTACTACCCTTCTTCTCAAGATAAAAACAGAAAGTTAAAGGGGAAAGGCAGATTGACAGGGCAAAGGATCAAAAATCAAATTATATCAAATTGCTTTTAGTGTCAAACCCAGTAACAACATGGTGATAATAATGGTTGAAGAAAGAATCAGCTGATGCCGTCTTGTCAGTCAATCTCCTGCCATTGAACTTCCGTCGGTCCATGGGTAGCTGGTTGCTGTCCAGGGCAGTTTCGCATTGGAGGAGACGATCTACCTTTCAGCAGTTGGGCCGCCAAGTTGAGGAAACTAAATGTCCCATCAATATGTAAAATATTATTCTTCTTATTATGTACAATGACTGGGGTGGGGAAAACAAACAGTCGAAGCAAAACTTACACGGTAAACCATTGACTGAGCCACCCTTTTGCCATTGATTCGTAGCAATGCCAAAAAGGATTTGCGACATAGATCAAACCCAAAAAGGCCATATTGCATTCTGTTGTCCTAGCAGGGTCACTGGCAAATACTTCAAGAGTCATGATCTAATTTGGACTCATTGCTGATGATGGTATTACCACTGTGACACCATAATTTAAATTGAATTCATTGTTGGGGGAAAATGAAATTTTTATCAAACTAGCCTTGCGTTCCAGTTTCTGCAGCAGCCCCAGAACATACTGGTTCAACTCCTCATCTCTGAAAGAGTCCAATTTCCGATGGGTTTCCTGAATTGACAATTTCCAAAGGGACATGGAATCTAATTACAGGTTGTTGAGTCTTGTGAGGGTCAGGCTCAAGAAAAAAAATCACAATGATTGCTCAAGTTCAGGAGCAAGTATCCTCAAGAAATGATGCACGCTGCTTGCATTCGTAGAACTTTTGAAGGCACTGTTTATTGCAACATTCCCTTTGAAAAGGGCTGGATTTCTCTTCAGAGGCCCTGGGCTTTGGCCAACACAGCTAAAATCCAAATCAAACATTCCCACTGGAAACACACCCCTATTATAAGCAGTTGATTGGGGTGACACGGCGGGTGAAACAAAAAATCTAAATTTGGGTATGAAATCCTTTTAAGGGACTGTTGTTCTCTCGGAGCTGGCATTCGTCTTGCTGGAGTCACCAATGGCTCCACATGAACTCCAACTGGAATCATTGGTCCATCATCATCATCAGGGGGAAGCGCTGTCATGGCTACTTCCAGCAGTGCTCAAGAAAAAAATTGAATAAACTTCCTTACATGAGAATCATTTGAAGGTGGCTTTATGTTTTGTAACTGTAGATTTCATACCTAGCAGCAGGTCTTGACCCAAACCGGCTTGAACCCAGTGTTATGAACATGGTTGCAGGCATACCCACCACACAAAACCTTGGCCCACAGGCCACAGAACCCAGCAGCACCTCAGGGCAGAGTGAAGCTCATCATGGTCCTGGAGGCCAGAAAATGCAAAATGTCAGCAAATCTCAAATTCACAGTGGGCAGGATGTGGGGGTTCAATACAATGAAGGAAGTTTTTTGATGAAACTCCCAGACTCTATCAACTTTTTTCCATTCTCCATCACTCACCCCTGGCTGACTGTCTGTCCTCCGGCTTCAGGTGGAGCACCAGCAGCGGCACCACAGCACCACCCACGGCCACCCCACCCAATCCCCCCCCAAACCTTTGTTAGTAGGGGGTAGAAGTTAGTTGGCACCTTTGGTTCCGGGGATGAAAAGAGCCAACACCATAAGTTGGTTGGCGAGTTTATCAATCAACTCGTTTAACCCTTTTCTTCCCTTCTTCATTGTTTCAAAACGTTTCCACCAAAATTGCACAGGGGTGTCACCTCACAAAGGGGACAAACTCAAGTCAAATTCCCACATAATATGCCCATAATCATTTCATGGATTTGGGAATTTTATTGTTCCATTGGTCATGGATGGTGGTGGACCTTGCCCAAGCACATCCTCACAAGACCACCCCAAGGTATTCCAAGAATCTCGGAATAAACATCTCTACAAAATTAGCTTTTATCTTCTAGTGCATCGTGCACACAAGACAGCATCTACTATGAGTACAAAAAACACCTTGACCAAAAAGGGTAGACACCCCTATCCGAATCCACTATGTTCGCACTGCTGAAATAGCACCTTTCGGATCCCTTCGGTATGTTAGGCAGTCTTGACCAACCCAAATGGTGAATCACCCCGAGCCCCGAAAAAGAACCTGGATAATATCACCTCACAAACCTACTTGTGGGTTCATTGTTGCCAAATTTTCATTTATATAATAATATGCTTTTGGGTAATCCACACTCACCAGTTCGAGTTCCACGGACTGACTCTCCACACCACCCAGTGTGACCATCACCATGGATTTGAAATTTTGCTTATTTATTTTGTTTCTTCCCCTAAAAAACATCCAGAAATCATCAAACATTTTACTGTAAAAAGCACTTGGTAACCACCAAGGATTCATTGCACGGTGATATGTCAAACCCACAATTACCAATGACAAATCATAATTGCATTCTATCAGGCCCTGTTCCTTGAGGGTTTCAAGTTATTGAAATAGAGGTTCTGCCATTATTTGCCTTTTGTGGGCCCCACAGTTGCAATAAAAAGAGAAGATTCAAAACCAAATCATATATTCAGTGAACACTGATTTAGTTACTGCATCAGAATGGCAATGCAAATATAACAGGCCCATTCAATACTCAGCCAACAGTTTCAAACAATGATGATTTTCTTTAAAAGTAAGTTCTCCTTTCGATTTGGGTGAATTGTTTTCTTTTACTGCAACACACCACACTGGCCCACCCGGTCAACTCTGGCCCAGGCCACCCCCAGGTTTTCACACTACACGTTGGGTGAGATTTTTGTAAATATGCATATATGACTATGTATATGTACACATAGATGTAATATAATTATATAGATATGTATATCGATCCACTGGCCACTGGCCACCAATGTTGAAAATGGACCAAACTTTCATATCAGTGAGTCTTGGTTTCAATATCAAGATTTTTCCAACTAATTTTGTAATCCCTTTGGATTATTCCATTACCATCACCACCACCATCAGAATCATCATTATCATCATCATCCATCATCATCATCATCATCATCATAATCATCATCATCATCATCATCCACATCCATCATCATCATCAACAACCATCATCAACTATCATCCATCATCATCAGTCATCATTCATCATCCCATCTTCTTTCTTCTTTCGTCAACTCGCCCGAGGAGGCTTGCACACTGTGTGCTCTGGGTGTCAATTGACTTTGCTCTCATTGAAAACTTTCAATTTCTTTTTGTCATTATGCTGAAAACATCATAACTATGAAATATAAAACATAAATATCCGTCTCAAGTTCCAAATTTATCAGGTGCCACCTTTAACAAAGAAGGTCCTAAAGTACCCCTCTATGATGCTGATATAACCCTTTTCAGGAACCCATAATTCAATTCCAACTAACCCTTTTCAATTGCAAAACCTTAATGGCACCTGAAAATGGATGGTTGGAAGACGATCCTTTCCTTTTGGGATGTTAGATTTTCAGGTGCGTTTGCTGTTCGTTCTAGGGAGTGTAATTTTTGGTGAATCCGTGGATGGTTGGTAGTGAAATATCTCAACACTACTTCTCCGTCGGGTCGAAAAAAAACAAAACCTATAAGGTGTTGCAGGGAGTTATGACAAATCAACAGGAACATGGTATCTCTACAAGTGGTTGATGCCTAAACACTGTACCACGGAAAATAATGAAGGTGGATATAAACGTCTCTTGCACAGTCAACCAGAGGCAGGCCCCCAAGATACGATATGAATGTATATCAAAATTACAGCAACAAATCAAATTTCCCAAAGTATCTCCAGCCATATATTATATGGTTCATTTTACCCAATGGATCACAAGCTGTTTCCAATCATCCTGAGATTGGGGTGTCCAAGCTACCCATGACACACAAGGACCCATGGAACAAGGGTAAGGTCCTCAGCTTGAGGGACTATTTCATCGAAGGAAGAAAGTGTGCTGAACCTATTTGGGAATCCAACAAACCTATGCCCCATAGGATCCATGTCTGGTATATTTGCCTACATTTACCATAAAAATCAACCAAAGGTAGGTAAATATACCATACATGGATGGTATGGGTACTGCTGGTCCAGAAATCCGGCGATCACCAGTTGAGGTTTGGTAGTTTACATCCTTTACCAGGGTTTTTTTGTATCTCAGGAGGTGTCAGTCAGGATTTCTTCCATCAACAGTACCGGGGGAACTTAGGAAATCCACAAAGTCTATAGTATTACAGAGATATACTTTGCTTATGGAATTCCACCAGTGGCTTCATATTACTTAATTGGAAAGAAATCCGAATAGCACCAAACCAGTCGATTAAAATGCAACAATAACAGAAGTCTGATGTAATTGAACCAATAGCATGCTGTCTGTAGAAATGCGTGGAAGTAGAAATATTGCAAACATCAAGCCCTTTAGAGCGGATGAAAAAACTCCACTCAAAATTGGTTGGATCAGCTCAAGCTCCCTTCGTGTTCCCATGATGGCTCATGTTGTGGGACTATTTTTCTCCAATGCTTAAGGTAAACATGTCAAACCGTAAAAAGTTTTATTGCCTGTCCGTTTCTGGCGCAGTCTGCTCTATGAAAAAAGGAACCCTGACACAAATTAAATTTCATCAAAACCATTTAGGTAGTGTTGGGACCATGAAATTATCACCCTTTAGTTTCTGGGAGCGTTGCAAAAGGCCTACAAATAATTGAGAGAGACCTCTTTGGAGTCTAGCTTGTGGAAGAAACAAAAACACATCTCTTTGTAGATTCGAGAATGGGCGTATTTCTTGGCAAAATCCTTAGTGAGGAAGTGGAAAATTCTTCACATCCAAGTGTTCCAAATCATTCACTCTCGCAAAACCAACAGCTAGTTGTTCAGCCACTTATACACATTGAATTGAACTCAAAGAAAACCCTGAATCCATCAAAAATTCTTGGAGAGATCCCTACTCTTCCTACTTGGTGTATTTATTTCCCTGATCTACTGTTGGTTCAGAAATCCGGCTAAAGTTGAGGTTGGTAGACAGTTTATACCATTATTTATACATGGTTTTAGCACCATCCAAAAAGGTGGTTGGGAATGGGATACCTTATCCATCAACCATCCATGACGTCCAGGGTCATGTGGATAATGCCCGGGCCCGTCTTCTTCATAGATCCATCATTGGCCTTGCGGATTCCATGCCACTCACGCTTGCTCTTGAACCTGCATGCTGTCGGAGCTGATGGTTGGGGCTCTCTGGTTCCCAAAAAAAAGGTGGGATCGGTAGGTAGCATATAATCCCCCAGAAGGCTAGGACTATATGTGGTATAAGTGGTATATAAGTGGTATATAAGTGGTATATTGCTTGCCAATTGGGGGATTATATATCACCGATCCCACCGAAAACAGGGAACCAGAAACAACCATTGATGTCGGAGCTGTACTTCCAGACAAAAATAAGAGGGCAACTTTCCCTAAGGATCCTGGCTGACCGAACGTCAGATAATGAGCAAGGGGTGTATAATCACCTCCGAAACGAAAGGTATTTAGGTTCCATGAAACCATTCTCAGTTTCGGTGATTGGATTCTTAGGGTTTGTAATTTTCCCTAAGGATCCGTTTGTATGTCCTAAGGAAGGGATCGGGCCCCGGATCCTTTCCCATTCTTTTCGGATGGGATTGGAACCCGAAAAATCCTGTTCGATTCGGGAGGGGTCTGGATTCTTATATTTCTTAGGGTTTGTAACTAACAGCCTCAACAAACTGGCGAAGCGAAAAACAATCTTGAAAAAAAAACAACAACAATTCCCCTGCCCCCGAGAAAAACAAAAAAAACAACTGGGGGACACCAACTCCGCTTGAAACTGAAGTCCCAGTTTGTTTGTTGTTGATGTTTTTTGAATTTTCTATACCAAAAAAGGTGATAAAATTGAACAAACCTTTTATCAACTGTTTATCCACCTCTTCATGGAAATTAACATTTACTGAGCCATGCTCCTCCTAGAGATGTATCAAATGATGTCTTTGTTGTCCATCGAACAATCCTGTAGAAATCCGAGGAGCATAATACTTCACTACCTTGACTGAAGCATTGTGATTTGTAGCAAGCTCTATGCACTATGTGCAAACCCCTAAGGATCCATACCCTTCCCTAGAGTAGGTTTGATGGTCCCAATCCCATCCCCACAATAGGATTGTAGGGTTAATCAATCCCTTTCTTAGGACATACCTGGATGCTTAGGAAACATTCGAGTGTCAAGAAACCGGGAAAACCATACATAATCTTACGCCTGAAGGCGAATAACTGTTGAGAATCTACCATTATTTACAGGGTTTTTTAATGTCTTATACATGTTTGGTGGTGCAGGACTTCTTCCATCAACAGTATGAAATAACTTCAACAGTTTTTTTTCTTTCATCAACTTCGTTGTCTGGTTTCTTGCTTCTTTATACCGGCATCTCCTTAGATATATGCGTTGCCCGTTAGTGGTTGGAACAAACATCGAAGTAGTATTCCCATGATATTTAGCAGCACATGCTGATTGTTCACTGTGATGAATCCAATGGTAGAACTGATCCAATGGATTTTGATAGTAGAAAGGACCTAAACATCACCAGAAACAAACAAAAAAAAGAACAAACATCCAAGTCTTCTAAACCTACAAACATCTTACCAACTTTCACCCTTGCCCTCTCTGCCTTTGGTGCGATTTTGAGAATTCCTATGCATTGCCCTTTTTCAAACAACACGTCCCGTGTCAGAACACCGAGGAACGCGAAGTCTCGAGTGGCTCCAATGGACAATGAACCAATGATTGGATCAGGACCCAAACCTTCATTGCCATCAGTATGCCAGTGAATGGTCACTGTACCATCACCTACAAATCCACAGGGGTTGGTTGTTGCGGGCTTTGAGACCTTTATTATCATAACGAGGATGGCTTTTTTTAGAGACAGGAACCCTGGTTTGAGCTACCTCCAAAAAGCAGTTTTAGTGAGTCATGTCATATAAACATGCTATCTTCTTTTGTGGTTCCAATCCAATTGAAAAAGACTTGTCAAATAGGACCATTTAAATTTCCAGTATTTTGCAAGAAAAATCACCAAAGATCTTTGAAAGCACCACCTTGCAAATGCTTGTGTTTGTCGTACATCGGACTGGGGAAGGCTACCCAGTGACCATGGGCCATCGGTGTTCTTGTTTCAGAATCATGCGTGTGTGTTTCCTAACATCACATCTGCATGAACCACCACAACGAAGTTGGCAGGCACTTTACAACCCTCCAAAGATGTGATCATCTCACAGCCGCAAGGAAAACATTGGGAAAACGACTCCTTTTTATGACAGCAAAATGATGCAACAGTTTCTCCCACATTTCTCCAGTTTTCCAACCCGCACTGCGGACTCCATTCGATTTGAGACGTCCAAGTAGCGATAGTGATTGAACCAAATGGCATTGAACACCTGTCAAGGCGGTGATCCCAAGGGATCAATTGGATCACACAAATCAAGCACCAAACCCATAGGATCCATGGGACGATTGTATATTCACCTATACAATTACCTTCACAATCAACCAAATGTAGGTAAATATTACCAGTCCCATGGATCCTATGGGAAAGGATTGTGAACATATCCACTATGTGAGATACATAGCGTATCACTCTATAACTTATAGCTTTGTAAGATTAGGGCAATACCCGCCTTTTGGCTATGGTATAAACAGCGTAGCATTAACATCAACCTTCCAGTTTTTTTTTCCCTAGCTCATGTCTGTGCTTTCATCTTTTGCCGTCTGCTTGTTTAAACACCAAAATGACTTCTGCCACGTATCCCTGTTTGCCAAAAAATATCGACTGATCCCCTTCTAATAGGATCCATGTATGGTATAATTTACCTACATGTGGTCGATTTTTATGGTGAATGCATAAAATGAATAGGTAAATATATATATATACCATAAATGGATCCTATAGGCTTGTAAATCCAAGAAACACTTTCACTGGCATGTTCGATACGATGCATCAAAGATCGTGTCCATGGTTCCATCTTTTGAGAGACGTACAGCTTGGACTTGTCACGAGAGTTGTCGTACTGAATACCAAAGTTGAAATCATCACCTGAGCCACGAAAAAACAAAAACTTATCTATTACTTTCCATTATACTGGTGATTAACAAAGATCCTTATATTGGTTTACTATAATCCCTATATAACTGGGTAGTATGTCATCCCTTCTATATCCTAAACAACCAGGTTTTTTTCATTGCTCACCTAGCTATTGAAACAAAGGTTGCTTGGGCCCCTGCAAGGTGGGTTTGGGCTTAGAATGATGGTGAGGAGGAAAATTTGGGTCCCAAACATCTTGGCAGATCTTGCTGGTTTTTCGCCCCAAAAGTTTGCTGGCATAAATAAAAAGCAAACATATAATATATATATGCCATGCATCAGAAAGAAGAAGATGTCCATAAGTTTTTCTCCATTCCATCCGCACCAACAAAAAATCCAGAATCTGCGCCAATCCAAAGTCTAAGTTGCAAACAAAATGACATCCTGAAAATAGAAACGTCACACCTCGACCTCAAACTTGTCACTTGTAAAAAAGCCATGATCTGTGATGGCTGATTGTGAATTTCATCGTTCATTGCCTGGAAATAGCGTTTCTCTATTTGATTGAGATAAACACGTCACAATTTGACTGCTTATAATCCTAGTCAGGTTTAATGAAGATTCATGAAGTTTACCAGGTTGTTTAGTTAGTAGTGAGTTTTGATTTACACAACACGGAACCCATGATTGCCTCAATGCAAGGGGAATGTTTGTTGATTTAAATCTCTCACAAAATGGGCCCGTCACCAGCTCTAAATTGAGTTATATCCCCTATAAGTGGCCTTATAAATGCGTAACTGGGGTAATAACAACTCTATAAGTGGAGTCTTAACCCCATTTACAACTAGTAGGGTTACATCTTCCATGTTTCAAATGTCTTTGCTTTTAAAGAGACCGTCATCCACCCAAACTTTTATGCTCTATTGCCTCAAGATCAATGACCTTCTCTTGCCCGACCATTCCCCCTAGACATGCTGAGGTTTGGTATTTGGATCCCCAAAAAAATATACTCATACAATTTACCAAACCTTAGCTTTCATTTGGATGTCCATACATATAGGCTTTCTAAAGGGTATGACCTTTCCCAACGACATCTGTTTGCACATGAAAAACGTGCTCCAAACGTGAAATTGTCCAAGTGACAAATCCGAGCTTGCCCCTTGCGATTCACCGTCTCTTGGGTGATACCAGAGGGTGTCTGAAAGAGATACGTCGCATGGTACATGGTGATTTCAGAAGTGACCTTGTCCTGCGAAAGAAACACCCCCAAGTCAGAAGGGGCAAAACACCACGTCTTTTTTCGGAAGGCACACGGATAAATATGATATTACATAATCACCCCCCCAAAGGGATAACAAAGTGATAAGCAGTCAACAGCGACAGTAATACCATTCATAGGGATAACACTCCAAGGGATAACACTCACAAAAAACTGAAGAATCATAATTTTACTATCTGGGATAACTCTCAGGCCGCTGCCCTCCCCTTAAACCCTGCCGGTTCGATTCCTCCAAATCATCAGCCTCATTCCTTGGGTCCGCCAAAGCTGTAGGGAAGAGCTACCCTCCCTGAAACGAACTGTTAGTTTTAGGGAGTGTATAACTTGGGATGTTCCCCCAAACTAACACTGATTGTTCAATATCTTATGACCCAGCACATTAAATGAATAAGATTCACCAGGTATGCCTAGGCACTTGCTCAAATGATACATGTGATACAAGGAAATTATTCAGAAATTGGAGATGTGAGGATACCTGGAATATATGCCTTTCAGTTTTATGAAAGAACTTTCTCACAACAGAATGACCCTACACAAATCATGGAACATGGGCTGCTCAACCGAAAATAGTTGGACAGTGTTTTGTTTCCATGACAGATAAACAATGCCAAAAAAGTTGAAAATAATACTATACACCATGGATGCAGCGATTGAAAAAAAAGTTTAGCAAAAGGGCAATTAAGATTTCAAATTTGATGGCAAGCAGAGGCCATCTCTTTTCAAAATTGAGGTACTCAAACTCCGAACATGGAACCCAATCAATTCATGGTTTCCACCATCAAAAAATGAGTAGTCAAAGTCGTCGCAGGATTCCAGGTATAGATATATGATTAATTAACATATAGATAATAGATAACTAGAATATAGATAGACAACATACAAACAAGATATAATTATTGACAAAGGGTTTGCAGTATTTCTATACATAAATAACATCACTATCATACATATAACATATACATAACATAAAAACAAGCCAAGTGTCTCCTGCAAGAAATGTGGATACCACAATATTTCTGTCTCCCAGGGTAATCTCAAACGATAGGCTTTGCCATCTCGAAGTTTCTCCTCCCACTCCTAGGTATTTCGACTCAATTGACACGGGATCTAACATCCTAATCTTTTCCAGTGCCTTAAGATAAACAAGAATATGATTACGCAAAACAGTTTGCTTAAGTAGAGAAAACACGAAGAAACTAAATTTAATATAATCTAAAAACACAACTTGTTTCAGTTTGAATGATTCAAAAAATATCAAATCAAGTACAATAATGCTTCAAGTAATCTCTTTTTCAGTAAAAAAACAAGTGGGACGTCACCGTCAATCTCCAAACAAACCTCTAAGATAAACAAATAACAAAACCTTTAACCAACTTTTTTGAGGTTGTTTTGGTTAGGAAATCTCCTGGAAGTCTGGAGATGTCCCACCGCTCCGAAAGGCACGTTGTTGAAATCGATTGGCTTGTGGAACCAACTTATGAAACCATGGAAACCAACGGGTCTTGGTTTCAACCCCCCAAGGTCTGGAAATTCTCAACCCGGGCGAGAATTGCTCGTCTCGTTTCAATTTGTGTGGCAGTTTTTTTGGTTCATGGCTTTGTTTTTGGGCGACTTGGGTGAGTGATGTTGGATGTCTTGGATTTTTTTTGATTTGAATGGGAGCAGTTGCTTTCATTGGGATTTGCATAGGCAATCCAGCACAAGCTAACTGTCAGCATAAAACTTCATCTCCAGCAGCCAACAGATATATTTCGATGGAATACTCCCAAAAAAAACTAACATGGAACCTAAAAAAGGATGGCTTACAATTGGAATTTCCTTTTCCAACTTAGGGGTCTATTTTCAGGGGTAAGCCACTCGTCACTGTCAAAGGCATCAACATCAAACAAAAATAACGACTATATATAATATAAATTATAAAAAGTCCAAAACAAATGGATGTTTTAAATTGTTTTAACCTATATGCTCACTGCTCCCTTCTGCAAGTGGTTTTTGGAGTGGTTTTTGTTTAGTACCTAAGACAGCGAGCCTCACAGGGTATGACTGGAGCACTACAAGGTAACATACATCCAACTCCCATGGGGCATCAGGCTGTTTTCCCTCCCATCCCCTCATCTCCCATCAATCGCCCAAGTCACTGCAGCTGAAGTCAACTCCCATGTCAATACTGGAAGCATCTTGGCTGTGACGATGGCAGCCTAAACCGTGGGCTTCATTCATGGCCCCTCCGTTGCCGAAAAAAACCCATCAAAACTTACCCTCACCAAGAAATAACCCTAATACCTTGTTTTTGGATGTGTTTGGACGCCCAAGAAAAACATACCTAAACGACCTTCTCAGCAGGTATTTGGAAGACCAGGGTAAGGACTTATGATCAGGGGTTATCAGGGGTTATGAAAGCCACCTGCTTGTCTGTTAATAAGGCGGGCTTATTAAAACCCCTTAATTTTTGATGGGGGTAGTCGGTTAGTGATTGATTGGAGGGCCATGATTCCTTCCTTGATTCCGTGGAAGTCAAGGAAGCAGCCGAATGGAGTCCTACCTGGAAATGTAGGCTCCATTTGACTGACGGGTATATTTACCTACATGAATGGTTGACTTTTTTGACAGTAAAAAATAGGTAAATATACAATCGTCCCTTGGATCCTATGGGTACTAAAAGCATGGTTGATTTTAAGACTTCCAACAAATTTATAGAATTTATAGATCAGTCCCCTCCACCTCAAAGATTATATGTAAATCCTTTACTAAAACACAATGTTGTCCGCTTTACGGTTAAAAGAACATACTAAAAAAAACACAGTGGTGTTCTTTGGATCTTACCTCAAGGTTTGAAGCCCTCAAGGTTTGACAAAGATATATCATCCTATGGGGTGACTGTTGCTAGTTGGTGGTTGAACCAACCCATTTGAAAAATATGAACGTCAAAATGGGTTCATCTTCCCCAAGTTTAGGGATGAACATAAAAAATATTTGAGTTGCCACCAGTTAGGTTCATAATCCCATGATCATATCTAAGATCTCACCCCTCATACCCCTGGAAGATACCCCGGACGTTTCACCAACAATTAGGTTACCTTGGAAGAGAAGAGATCCATCCATCGTCGTGATCTCTCAACTTCTCCCGTTTTGCGGCACCTCCAGCCCACGGCGACGGGTACGCCAGCTGGTTGATGTCGTGGAGGCACTGATTCCTGGGCTGGTACCCTCCCGGTAAAGTACCAGATTTTCACAGAAATCCACCGGCTTTCTTCCAAAAACTTGGAAAATTGTTTAAAAAAACATGTTTTTTCAAAACATCTAGAAATGAAAGATGTTCCATAGATTTTCTGTTGTTATCTTAGTTAACCGGAGTGGTACTGAGCTTTTCTTATGGGTTGAAATGTCAGCGTTGCATATACCCTGAGGTTTTGTTCGGTTTGTTTTGGTTCCAAATCCAAGGGTTGTTTTGGACAAATGCGCAGGTGTCACCACCACCAATCTTGCTAGGAAGAGGAATCCCATATAGAAAGCACATGTTCTTCTTTAATTCAGTCATCAATCTTCACTTTTGCGTCTTCCCCTTCCCCCCCAAAAACAAAACAAAAACAACGCACATGTTTTGGGCCTTGCCTAAAAACAGTGGATTATGAAGGTTATAATAGGGTTCCCCTCATGAAAATATGAATACCATTTTTACTCACTTTTACAGGGTTTTGGCACCCCCTAAACAAATGTTGCTTTACTAAAGATATTAAAAAACATGGTTGAAACTCATCAGTTTTTCCACATTTTTTTTCTGCCAGGCTGACGCGAAAAAAACCCTGAGACCTTTGGGGATATGGAAAACCTATAGCTTGCCATGTTGGAATAGTTCATTGATTCTTGTGGGCCAGGGACACCCCCACACACACACAAAGCATATTATAAATTCACATCTTATGACATCCTGGGTTACTTCATAGGGAATCGGAATCCTCCGTACAAAAAAAAAAGTGGATTCTAATCCCCCCGGGGGTGTCAACAGTTTGAAACAGGGACTCTTGGCTTAGTATATAAGATGGGGAAAAACACATGAAGATGCAATACTGTTGATGGTTCAGAAATCCGGCGATCATCAGGCGATATGGAAAAATATCCCAATTCTTTACATGGTTATATAATCTATATGCATCGCAGGTGGTGCGGGAATTCTTGCATCAACAGTATGCATGTATGTAACATGACATGATGAATAAATTTGAAAGAAAAAAAACTAAAGACCTCCACAGGATGGAATGGTTTCCTCGTTCCAAGGTTGAAGTCTAACTATCGGACCTTAATATCTATACGTATAAATACCCTCAGCTGAAACGAACAGCCAAAGCTCCTAAAAATCGGTGGTTCAGATGATTCATGTCCAAAATTTTTGGGGCCGCTGAAGGTGCCATATTTTTAGGGGATTATATATGTGTCAGTGATTCGTTTCAGGAAGACATTTCATCTCACCTACCAATTTGAAAAGACAACAAGGCCTCATGGCCAGTAGCAGAGTCTGAGCACGTCGTTTCACCGGATTTCCTTGTTTGTTGATTGGGAAAAAACCCTTCCAAAAGGATTCCCCTAAGGTAGGCCCCACTAGTTATAAATAGAGTCATAACCCCAACAAGTGGCCTTATAAACGGGTAACTGGGGTTTTCATCCTTTTGTAAGGATAAGTGGAGTCATAACCCTACTTATAACTGGTATGGGGCCCACCTTGCCAGATTTGTTTGACATAACCCGTAGATATCGTAGATGAATTGTCTAAATCGTTCTTTCGGAATAACTTTCGCAGAGTTCGTTCACCCTGAAGCTTGACGAGAGCCTTTGAAGTAGAATCCACCCCAGACCCTGGGACCCTCCTTTCTCCCTTCCCCTTCCCCGAAACCCCCCTTTTTCTTTGAAGTTCAACATTTCAATGACATCTCTCCAATCGCCAAGAGACTCAATGCCACTGGCAACACGTCTGAGTCTTGCAAACTTTGATGGTTCCTGACGAAAGTCAGGCTTTGAAGGCCTGCTGGCCATGTAATGTTGCCCAGGTT
>DF243638.1:0-36968 GCA_000507305.1 Breviolum minutum Mf 1.05b.01 | reverse complement strand
GGAATCCTAGGAAAGACTCATATATTGTATCATAGATTATAGCCATCAGAAGCAAATGTTCAATGTTCAAAGTGAACAGTTCGGAAGGAAAACAGACTACTCAATTTTCTTCAAAGATATGGAAAAATCCACCCAAATTCCAAGGATCCACTTTATCCCCCCATCTCCCCAAGTATCCGGCGACGGATTTTTGAACAAACCTTGGTGACCACCGGATGCGCATTCGTGCGAGTTCCAACTCTGAAACTGGATAACCAAGAGAAAATATGCTACCAAAGGGTGGGAATTTCGAATTTCATTCCTGGGGTACCATGATTGTATACAGTGAACCAATGGTACAACCCTTGTTTATCATCTATTGTACAATCTTTTCCAATAAACAAAAGATGTTTGGTCCCTCCCAAGCACCCCATCACTGGGGCTGTCACTTCCCACAATCCTCAGAGACCATGTCCAGTGGCTCAGATCTCATGCCCAGGCTTGAAAGTTGCTCGGTGCTGGTGGCCTTGAAGAATGCTGCAAATGGAAATAGTTGAGGCATTCAAACACAAATCCATATTAAATAAGTAAGCTCTACATCTGCATCTCTAAGCTACTCAAAATGCAGTCAATAGTCAATCATTCATCCTTCCAAAAATTCTTAGTGCAAGGAGTTGCTGTAATCTCTACAAACATCTAAGAAACCCTTCTGGGGCACCCCACCGGAAGCTGCAATTGACCACTGAAACTCATGGCTCTTTTCCGTGTCTCAGACCTGCAAGGGCGGCCAAGCCACTGGCGGGATTTAGGAGTTGGTCAAGCTCACCCATCTGTTGATGGGTTTTTTGTTGGTTCAACTAGGTCCCTGACTGCTTCTTGGCCCTAGGAAGGTTCAACAATGGAAATGAGATACTGTAAAACATCCATAAAACATCTGCACAAGTGTGGCCTGCTTTTGAAGTTCAAGCCCCCCCAAACAAACATCTTGAATATATCATGATTCAAGCTCAGCTGGCTAGAAAAAATATGAGAAAAAAACAGCTCACACGTCATTATCATTTCATCTTTCATCTTTGACCCTAAGCTCCAGGCACTTCTTCGCCAGATGACTCCTCCGACCGTTTCAGGAGATCCCGAATGGCTTCCATGCGACGGTCCTGTGGCACAAGTGAACTGATGAACCTAATACAGGTTTCTATTATGATTCCTGATAGAACAAAATCAAATTTGTGGAAAGTTGAAACATGCAACTATACTATACTAAACAAGTGTTCAGAGAATGTTCGAAGTACATAATACTTTGCTCTCTATTGATCTGAAACACAATTGCAGCCTAATACAGAATTGCCTCAGAATTGAGATTCCTGCTTCAGAATCGAAAGCACCGCCTAATCCCTTGGGCGTCCCGGCACCAATACTTTTATTCTTCAATACCTCCGTGCAAACAAACACTCAAGGCTAACGGCTAAGATAATTTTTTGAACACACAGCCATGACTCTTCTAAATTCCCAACCGGTTGTCTTTTTTGGCTCTGAGACTGTGCTTTTGTCGCATGAGGTCAGCACCGCTTGCAATGGTGTCATGCCCTTCTCGAAGATCCTCGCATCAGAAAAATTCCAGGTCTTTCATCAGTTTCCCTCACCCCGTCACGTCCAACGCTCAGGGCCCCGAACTCCCATTTCGTGTAAGATCGCACCAAAGGGCTGGCTTTGCTTTCCAGCAGCAACCTTCCATTTACAGTTGTTGCTTGGAGAACGAAGGTGGTGTGAAGGCAACCCTGTAGAGAGAATTTGAGGGAAAGTCATGAAAAGTGCATAGTATATCTCATATCCCTGAATAATAGCACACAAGCAGCAAATGGTTGCAGGTCGAGTCAATCATTCTGAGACATCAGCAAAATCCAACCCCCTGGCCCTATCCCCAGACCCAACCCTCATCCACCCGCACAAGGCATCCCACAAGGCCCAAGGTTCCCAACTTCACCACTCCAGGGCTTTTCAAGCGACCCACCGCCTTGGCCCATAAGACATGGATCACCATCAACGATACAAGGCATCGGGATGCACCGGGCACCCGCACATAGAAAAGCGGTGCTGGAATGGAATTTGCTGGATCCAAAGGAATCTGGGCAGATTGCCGCATCCAAAGAGTTCAGTATGGCATAGGAAATCGTGAAAATTCAAGTATTGAGTTGAAGACCGGAATATCACTTGAATCTAGACACTGTTGACTACTACAGCTAGGTTGAGTATGGTTCCCTCCACAGCCACGACAACCTGGAAGATATCTTCTTCACAGCCCTCGAGGGCCTTGCCAGGACGATTGCGCAAGGTGTTGGGCTCTGCGGGTTATCTTCATGGTTCAAGTTCGAAAATATTGCAAAGGAATCGAACTTATTGATCCTTATTGAACCCATCTGCTTCCTTCACTCCCCTGTTGACCTGTTCCTCTTCACCAACTTGGCACTTCCCCCCATCTCCATCCCCACCTCTTGGAGGCATGTCACTTCGCCTTGCATCTCCACCATGGCCTCGAACAAGGGATGTGGTTCCGCTCCCGAGGAAGCTTCCGTCCTTAGCACCGCACCCCTGGTGCTGCTGGTGGTGGTATGAAAGCCAGCTGATGTTGTGTCTGAATTGAAAATTGCGCTTTGTCCATGTTAATTCCAATCATGATTTATTTCTTTATAGGTGGGGTCCCTGAAACTATATTAGCACGAGACCTCACTACAATTGCTGGTGATAGCTTCAACACTCTGCTAACACCCAACAACGATTTCAATCTCAACATTCTTGTAACACCCAACAACCATACATACTACATACACATTTTCAGGATAGAGGTCCTGAAAGCTGGTAATCAATTTTAATTTAATGGTACATCCATGGTCAACACCGAGCTTTGAACGGAGGGATGGATGGCTTTGCTGGAGCAGCCTTCTTGTAGGAGTACTTGGTGGTCATGATGGGCCCCTGGCGTGCGGTCTGCTCAGAGAGCTGAGGGGGATCAGGTTGATATTTTTTGGACACAAGCAAAATTTAAACAAGTCTCCTCCCAAAAAAAATATATGCTGCTGATGTCAACTCATCAAAACCAACCATGCATACCATGCCTGCCTGATTTTCCAAGGCATGATCAAATCTAACATCGTCTGTATCATCTGATTCTTAGGCATCCGCACCGACTCGTCCCCTTCGTCATCATCGTAGTCATGGTCCAAATCCAATGGGCAAACGAGACTCCTCTCCGTTTGGGACGGAGAAAAAAATGATGTTGATATCCCAAACAAACATGGCGGAGGTGGGCTTGTCCCAGTCTGATGCTTCCTATGTTGTTGATGTTCTTCATCTCAGCCCCTACTAGCCACTTAAGGTGAGTTGTTAGGGATTGCAGCTTCGCAAGAACAAATCACTCCAATGTGACATCAAATTCAATAGAAACATCTCTCTTTGCCAAAAGGCAAACTGTTCCCGATTTTTGCCTCCTGTTTCAATAGACTCCAGCGGAAAAATAATGAACATAAATCTAAATTGACCCACAGCCTTCACCTGAAGTTCACCCCCTGTGGACCTCTGTGGCTGCAGTTGCCGCTTTTCCTTCTCCCTTTCAGTCAGAACTGATGGGATCACATTGTTCAATACTTTGTTTTTTTCTGGAGGTAGATGGCACCAAAATATCAAAATGGAAAACAAATGAAAGCAGAAAATCTTGTCAAAAATGCTTGCAAAAATGGTTTTATCCGCAAACTGTCACAGTTTGCGGCCAGGCCTCAAACTATCTTCAGCCAAGCGCAAGACCGTAGTGCCTTTTCGACTCTTTGCTGCCTGCTGCAAAGACTCCAAATGATCTGTTGCCTTGCCGTGGTGTAACAGGGTTCCAGTCACATGGATGGATCCTCCGGTGTTTTTTCACAGTTTGTTGCTGCAAAATGGCTCCAGATCCTGAATTGCATCTCAATCTGCGGTCCATGGCGTAAAATGTTCAGCTCTTATGAAAAAAGGATCAAAAAATATCCCAACCATGCACAAATCAAAAGACCACCTCCTGTTTTTCCACACCATCGAAGAGCATCTGGCTCAAGCTGCCTCAAAATAAAGTACGGCTCTGACTTGGGCACATGTCTTATGGGTTTTGCTAGCTGGCCCTTAGGGAATGAGGGATCATGACTCATAACCATCCCCATAACCGGTGAGACCCCGACGGCGAGTCTCGGCGCCGTCGCCCAGGCCGGCTTTGGCGGATTTCTCGCAGAGCTCTTTGACCTGAGGAAATGAAACAATGGCAGATTCTGGAGTGGTAGATTTCTCACAATTCTTTCAGAAATGTTGTCCAAAGTAGTTTCCAACCAAAAACAGGAATCTCAATAACTTCAGCTATAGCAGCTATAGATTTAAAGCCTAAAAGGCTTTAATTCTCATGAAATACTCAACTGCCGATTCGTGGCAGTCGAGCTTTTCCAGCTCTGGGATCCCAGGACCATGGGTGCCAGTTGCTGCGCCAAGCGGGCGCACCTTCGTCACAGCCGAACATCACTCCAGATGTAACATACTGTTGATGCAAAAAAAACAGCTAACCACCTGGGATGTATAAAACCTTGTAAATAATGGAGAAAAACTACCTAACAGCCTAAGAACTGGTGCAGATTTCTTCCATCAACAGTACCTTAAACCAATGGTGAACTGAATCCGGCATCCCTTTATGGTAGTATGGTTTCTTCTTTGGGATATCCCCGAAGATCCAAACCAAGGGGTCCCAAGATCTACCCTTGTGGCGACTGAGTGATGGCACTCTTCCAAGATCTCGTCGCCGATTTGCACTTGTCCTCCGTCAACAGGATTGTTACTAGGGGATCCAAGTAGTAGGAGGAATATGAGCTTATTTCGAGTAGTATGTATCTGATTATCTGATAGATTGATAGTATGTTTGATATTCCATCATCAATTTTCATCCATTTTCCTTCACGTGCATTCACATCATTTCACGTCCGCCGGCATGCAAATTGCAGTTCCTTTCCCTCTGTCAAGCCGGCATGCTCGACGTCTGTCGGTTGGTTTTAAGATCCCCGACTCGCTTGTGCCATCTCCCGAAATGCCACCAGCCATTCCTCGCTGCACTTAGTCTTTTCCTGGCAGGAAAGAAGCTGAAAGCGGATACGTTTTCAATATACTAATACCGCCGATCATTATATTGTTCTGAAATCATTGCAAGCAAGAAAATACGAATAACAAGAATACTGTCAGTAAAAACAACTTAGAACTTGATATGGTCGTGGTCTGGATGGACAGTGCAGGTGAAATAGCTGAATCACCACATGCAAAAAAGGTCCGCAGTGGACCTGATCCAAGGCCACGCAAACTTCCCTCCACTAAAAAACACGTCGCAGGATACACCAACCTCGGTGACCCGCGTCTTTTTTAAGGCCGACTTCTTTCCCAAGGCAGTGGGTGAAGAAGGCACGCTCCTTGGCGAAGCTCGGTGGTCAATCATTGAGCACCCACCCGGTCCATCCTTCTGGGGATAAAAGAAACCTATGAATTTTATGAATTTGATATAATTTGATACTTCACCAACTTGAATTTCAGAGCATATTGCTGGAAAATTATATAAAATTCCCTATACAAACGAGGTCTGGTGGTGTCTTTTTAGCATGTAAGAAGCACAGCTGGCATTGAGCGTGGCACTCTTTGCTGGTCGACTTGCCTGCCCATAGCCATAGAGTTTTGTACAATTAGTTTTAAAATCATCAGTTCTCATGCAGGGTTCTTGCAAGTGCTGTTTAGTCACTTCACCATGTACATTGCACTACAAGTTACAAGTCGTGAACGCCAAAATAGGAGCATTGAAATGCCGCCAAAGCACATGATATCCGAGTCTGTGCGGTAGCATCTATCCCCTTCTCTCCCATTGCAGCAACCCACCTGACGTACCTCCAAGTAAACAGCGGCTTCCACCTGGCGTTCCCAGAATGGGCAAACAAATCAGACAAGAATGGCATGAGAAATACATTTAACATTTGTTGGAATAAGAATAGACAAACATATGACAAATCAGCAAGAATTTGATTGTGGTATCTCCTGGTATATACAACACGACACTGCTGATTCGCTCAAGACGTCCCTGCATTCCACCGGCCTTCCACGCTGAGAAAATGAGCTGCGGCCTCATGTTTACATTACGACCCATCTGCCCAACATTTACCTCACAAACAACATTTAAAAAAACAATAAACAAAGCAAAAATCCATGGATGTTCACAAGAGTCTTTAAAGGTCTAATCCTAACATCTTCTCAATCTGCTCGGATGTTGTCTCAATTTGCATCAAGTTGTGCAGTTCCATAGATCTGCAGATGTTTTTTAATAAAGGTCTAAAGTAGAGAATGCCTTCAAAACACACACAAGTGGCTTCAGGCAACTGCCAAGGCAGGCTTGATTTCAAAAGCAACAAAAAATGACCAAGATCTAAGGTCTGCAGTAGAAAAAAATCTCCAAGATGATCAAAAAGATGATCTTTCCGATGATTTCAATCCAAACAATTACGACTGTGGCTTCCGGACATGTCCTCCCCCTGCAGGGGTAACAGAATCGTCCTAGCGGATCCCCATGCAGCTGCTGAATCGATCACTCATCCAAGGGGGGCAATGAATACAGAATACAATTTGGATGCAATTTGTTTCTATTTCTTCAATGCCTTTTCAATAATTCTCTTTCCAATATCAATACGATGAAAATCTTTAAAAAATCATAACCCGGAGTTCCAGCCAGTCCTCGACTGCCATCAGGTCACCGTTTCTGAGGTCTCATTTCCAATCAGAACGTCGCTGTTTTGTCTCGTCCACGTGGTCTAAAAAGTGAGTGTGAGTTGTATCGTCTCAAGTATTTTCTGTTCAAATCCTCAGTAAAGTGAAACTAAGCATGTGTTTTTTTAGAAACCATGAACAAAACCATGGAATAATTTGAAAACAAAGACACATCGTTGATTAGGTGTGATTAGATAGTTGTAGGTTGTAAGATACTTAAGTATCAGTATCAGTATCATTTTTCACCTCTCCCTTTTCGTTAATATGTCTGAGCCAAAGCTGCAATCTGCAAGGATTAAAAGCTTGGAACATGTTGAAGCTGCCTGAGATCAAAATGGAATCTTGCAAACATGAAGCATGGCAAACTACGTGATTCATGGATCCATGATCCATGTGTAAAAGTTGTGCAGTCTTTGGAATTGAGATTCATGATGATCCATGTAAACCGCACCACAACGAACTACCGCCGAAGTACCAAATTTCTGATTTGTCTTCCATCGCACTCCAGGTATCAAGGTCTCTTGGAAGCGATGAAATTTGATGCCTCGCAGGTGTTGTGATGCAAATTTTGGCTCAAAATGGGGAAGGGAATATTGTATGAAATTTTCAGATTGATGCCAAAGAAAAGCATGAAAATACACCATAGTGTCGCAACAAGAAAAATCTACAAGCATCGTATCAGATATGGGAAATTTCAGTCCGGTACCTGATCCAACCAGGCCCTTGTCACGGTCAAGTAACCTCGGGGCAAGCCAGACATGGGCAGCATGGCTGAAAGACTTGTCCACACAGTGACATCTCCGGAGGCTTGCAAGCTCCAACGAAGAAATTCTCTGTTTAGTCTTCCAAATCTAAAATTACAACAACATTTTATACATCACCATCATGTATATCCTGTATCTACGGAACACTATATTCGTCATTCATAATATCTCTTTAATTCTCTTCACTTAAATTCCACTCAATGTTCCACTCGGAAACAAAAACCACCAGCCACCGAAAACCCGTGCCTTCGTCCAAACTCCGTGGCAGCGCGTAGTCCTCGTGCCGGAAGCCTGGCAATTTCCGGATGATTTCAATTTGATACCCATTTCGGGCTGGTGTCTTCACTAGTTGTGTTCATTGTTTATCATGAAACTCCATGGACAATGCCGGTGTGACCAACATATCAGCCCACCTTCTTTGGGGTTGGGGACATGGATGCCAGTCCAGGTCTTATCAAGACCATCTTGCTCACAAGCTTTGGAAGCCTGCAGTTCATAGGACGCATAGATCTAGCAACACTCCTCAATTCTTGGAGTCCAGGATCTAAAGGAAACTAATTTTTGAAGGGACCCATTTTCCACTTCCATGATTATGGGAGGAAGGGTAACTATTTCAGATCCCAACAATTTGAGTCCATCCTGCTAACCATGCTATGTATGACGTTTGCAGCTTGATTCAAGGTGGTGCATCAACGGTACCAATCTCAGCTGTGATGTCTCTATCCTTAACCAATGCCCTGCAACGAGATAGGACCAAGGAACTGAAAAGAGCACAAGTCGCCTCGCCTAAACAAGCGGAATCGTTCTTGGAGGGAAACCCTCTCTTTTGAATGGCATTGAAGCTACAGACACTGGAAAATGCCCCACTTTCTGTAGGCTTGGTCTTCCAATTGTGAGGCAGCACCACCAAAATTTCTTGGCTCAAAGCAGATTTTGGTACCCCGGCTGGCACTCGGTACTCTTGGGCAATCTGAAGCATGGTATCCTCCAGACCTGAAACTGGTAAAATGCTTAGGAGCGGTTCGTTTGCACGTCCAACAACTGAGACCTTTGCTGGAGCCATCTGCCTGCATTCCAGGTGATTTGGCGATCAAAAACAATTGACATGTTTGGCTTTCTCCCCTTGAGCCCCCTGAGAAGTTTGAAGGAATTCAAAGCCCCAAACTGAGAATGAAAAAAGGACCCAAAAGATCCCTTCTCTCAACTCCCATGGATATATTGGATATGCCGGCTATGACGGATCTAAATTCAGCTGGGTAGCTCAAAATGGTGGGTGCAAGAAATCATTGGTTAGTTTCCTACATTTTCCTATACAAGAACTTTGCCATTTCTCGGTGCATTGTCGCTGAGTTTCTCGTGGCTCTCCTTGGATCTGTCGTCGGTGGTCATGATGACCTGACTGATGCTTTGCAAAGGCCACGGAGAGAAAATACAAATGCCCAAACCATCAGAGGACATGCAGGTCAACTCATCAATTTCTTGAAAAAAACACTTCATGAATTCTTGCAACTAAACAACTTTGACCTTTGATTCAATAGCATACAAGAGCTATTCAAGTCCATGTGTAATCATCATTAACCACCATCAACAGCTGTGCGGCGCCTTAAAACTGGGCAAGGCATCAGGACATCGCCGTGCGATCAGCTTTCGCACCAGCTCTGGACCTTGGGGAACCGGTGGTTGAAACGATCCGCGTTTTGGTCATGGATCCAATTTGGTCATGTGAAACTGGACCTCTCAAGCTTTGACTGCATATTTTTTGTTTGAGATTCATGTTGATGAATACTTGTTCAAGTCGATATTGGATGGAATCAAGAAATTCATGAACATGATGGAAGTTCTTCTATTTCAACTGCCATGGGTGTTCATCATCTTACACTAATACGTATATGTACCACTAAACTTCCATTGCCATACAGTAGTGAATCGAACTGTGGATTTCCCAACCTGAATCGAGATCATATTTGGAGGATTCCATAGGATTCCCATACTTTTTCACCCATCCGAATGGTGATGGGGATGATGGGGATCATGTCATGTGGCCAAATGATTCACAACTCAGGTGCCCAGACCATCTACAAATTCTGGCTTTGCCTGCTTTGCCTCCTGCAACGAGGCCCAAAAAATTCACGGCTGATGGGTGGAATTGGAGAATGAATCCACAAAGTGGTTAAAGATTTAGTTTTCAAAATCCCAAGATGAAATTGAGTTGATATTCTCAGCACAGCTTGGAAATGATTGACTCTTGGATACTCTTGGATCTTCCAGAATTTTGGATTCAGAGCCTTGATTTTGCTTGACTTGTAATGCTGCAGCAACAGTTCATTTTGTAGGCTGACTCTTAGGCCTCCTTCCTCCACCATCGGGACGAGCTACCTCTACCATCGACCAAAGACAATTTGCAGCGACATTCACCAAGTTTTTGGTCGATCAACTGGGGAATCTGAACTCTGAGGCATCTGCTTTTCACTTCTCCAGCTTCTCCAGTCGAAAATCCTCGAACCACCTCGGCCATTTGAAGAAATGGAAGTAAGTAAAGGTCACCACAAGTACCCAACAGTTTTCGAATCAAAGTTAAAGGCCACCCCACAGAAGCTGTCTGGTCTGGGTCCCATCCATCATGTGATCATGTCCCATCCATCAGAACCTTTTTCCCAGCTCCGAGGCAGATACCACTGCCAGGGAATAGCCACGGCGTGCCAGTGCAGGTGCCACTTCAGCAAAGTCTTGGCTGATGCCGGCAAAGTAGTCCTGGAAAATATGGACGGATTTCGGCTTCTCTCTAATTCAAAACCCTGTGCTTTTTTTTGGTTTACGCACTGGTTGAGCTACACCGCTTCCAGCATTCCTCGAGTTGAAACAATGAGACTCCGCGATCTCCACGAGACCTGCGACAGGTCGACCGAGGAGAACCAAGTTGATTTGCACCATGAGATGCTCCATGCCTGGAACACATCACATCATCCAGCTCAAAGACCACCTAAGCCGAACATGAGCAGGCCCTCAAAAAGCCTGCAAATGATAATCCAATATACAAATTCCAGTTTAGTATGGCATATTCAAATATCAAATTGCCTGTTCATCATCTGTACTCTTTAGAATAATATAGCTGGGATTGTATAGTACAGGTCAATGAACCATTGTGGGCATTCCAGGAAGCGTATTACTCGGCCTACAGCTTGGGCACAGTAAATCTCCCCAGCACTTGCGAAGGATTGGTTTTGTTGAGGACTCTTAGATACCCATCCTACCCGTCATGTACGTCACTGATGAGGGGTCCTACCTACGGTCGTCATCCATTTTGGTTGCTTCGAGCCCCCCACCACCGCGATTTCGCGTGTCTTTAGCCAACGGCTGAGCCGTTCCACACCAGTGATTTCCTGCACGGAGAACCAGTCCTTAAAGAGATGGACCAATGGAAAAGTGTGTCTTGGAAAAGGTGCTGTATAACGTGTATAACCATGGAATTTGGCCAAACGTTCACTTTCATACTTTCCATACCACCTTCCTTGCAGGATAATAGCATGTTTGAGGGGTGGCAAATGGTACTGAGCCGAAAGACAAAGAAGTGCTGTGGAAGTTGGAAGTTCGTGCTATTTCATGACAACAAAAATCCCCATAAGGACCTGCATTCTCATGCATTCTCTTTAGTAACACTGCATCAGTGCCTGGTACACGGATGAGGGAACCATAGTATCTCTCCTGCCTTCCTGAACCCCAATTGATGCAAGATGCAAAGTACCAACATGCAATGCACAAACCCACAATCACGGAGAAGCCGCTATCCACCTTGGGAGACATCCCTGGAGAGATGTCTAAATCGTTGAATCGTTGACATTGAGATAGTTGCGGAAATTGACAACATTCTGCGACAAAAAAGGCCACATACAGTATCGTACAAGGTTCAAAACTATCAGCAATCAAGTTTTTGTGGTCAAGAATTCATAGAATTCATGAATCATCCTCGATTTGGAACCTGAAATACTTCGAATTGCCAGATTGGTTCATTAGGTTCCCCCACGGTTTGTGCGCTGACAGACTGAGCTCCACGAGCTTTGGCTGACTCATTCGCGATGCGTTCGCGCCTCCGAGCCTCCTGGAAGGGCCCATCAATATTGACGTAAGGCAATGTTGATTCTCCAAAAAATCATGCCCAAAACTCCAAAATCTACATGGATATACATGGATGATATCTCTGGGAAGTATATAAACACAAGAAACAACTTATTTTTCGACTTGGATGCAGTTTGTGTTGGAGAAATTTCCCAACAACCGTGCGAGTGCTGCACCTCGACACTTATCGCCATCCATCGGCGAGGTATCCAATTCCTGCAGCTTAAAAAGATGAAATCAGATATCTCAAGCCATGGTAAACATCATAACAAAAAGCAAAGGTGGGAAGACTCTTGACATGTAAATTGTATTTCAAAATTCAAAATGCTCAAATACCCTTGTTCCATCTTTTTCCTGTACATGGTTCCTTTGATGACCAACTTTCAAACGCTTTCATCAAACTGGCACTGATTCGTGGAATCCCACGCACGTTTACATCAGGTATGGAGGAGAGACAAAGAAACACTTCAAAGAAACAAGTCTAACAAGTCTCTATCACCGGCATTCCAACTTTTCCAACCATTGCCAGACATTTGGTGCAATTGTTTTGCACTGCCTTTCCGCCACAGACTTTGGAAGCGCAGAACACCGCAAGAATGGCACAAGTCTTCTGAGAGGCACCGAACCTCTCATGTCCACCAACTATTTGGCTATTGCAGCTTACACTTGTCCAATTTTCTTTACTTCTGTGACAGTGCTTTTAATGTCCCAATGTCTTGACTGTCCGAAACTGGGACTCCGGAGATATCTCGGCAATGCTTCCAATGCTTCCTTCATCTTTCTTATATTTTCTTATGCTTGCCACCCATCGCAAATATCCACTGTATGTCGGGAAGAAATCATCACACTTTAAAATCCAGTGCATCTTGTGTCTAGGCATGATTTTCTGACAGCATAACTGCTTGTTTTTTTGTATGTTTCTGCAATAATCCTGCAAGTTCAGCTGGGCTGGATGTTTTTTTTGAAGAGTCGGGCGAATCGGCGATGCATCGTTCAGGCAGACTGCAGGCTAGTTTGGACTTGTCACAACCCATTGGAGGGAGTCACTATTAAAGTAATGTCCCATGGATAATACAAAATCCAAGATGATCTAAGAAGAAGACTGATAATCATGATAGCATTAAATGATTATTATGACACTGATAATACAATATCATTATGTGGTATGCTGCGGATCTCTTATTTTATAGTGTTTTTTTGGGCCTTATGGAATGACCAGGTCATACCAAGTCTAAAAAAACAAAGATTGTAAAATGTCCAGGACTCCTGCTGATGATACAAAAATCATAATTATAAAATCAGGATCCCGTAGAGAAATTTCTATGTTGAACCTGGGGTCCAAAATTTTCATAACGGTACCCAACCTCCCTCATTTCAAAAACGAAATTGGCAGGAGGATATCCCAATGCTGTCATCATCACCTGCCAGAACAAATGCCCCAGGTTTGAAGCATCTGTAGATATGTGTAGTACATTGATGATCCATGAAAGTAAATGAAAGTGAAGGTAAATGATGGATGTCAATGTGAACATGAAACAACGTGAATCGTGAATACGAGTCAATTGAGCATTGGCAACGCTATTTTCTTTTTCAGCTTGCCGCCTTGCCTTGCCTCGTCGCACCTTGCAATCTTATTGCCAAGCTCTGTGACCCCAGGCGTCCAAAAAATCTGCAAATAGGACGCTGGAATAACTGAACTTCAGTCAAAAAAACAGGGCCTTTTAGCTCTTCAGCACTCCAAAAATTCATTCTGCTAAGTGTTTTATTTTTCTTGGATCTTCTTGGTTCGGTCCAATTTGGTCCATAAATCCGAGCATAGCTTAGCTTCCAAGCACGCGAGTCAAGAAGCGATGAAGTGTCTTGAAGGCTTGGTGCAGGACCCATAGGAGGTGCCTCATGGATTTGAGGTGATCTGGTGATTTGAAAGGTTTGCATGCTCTGACACAGAAGCAACCAGTTTAACATAGTTTAGCAGTTTAGCATTTATAAATATTGTGGTGGATGATGTCCATTTTTGAAGCAATTGGTCAACGTGTTTATATAGTGTTTTTCTTTATTTATGAAAAGATGGTCTTGTTTGTAGCACTTCAAGTAGATCACAGAGATCTCTATGGGAAACACACGGAAGAATGAGGGACTTCGCGTTTAACTCCAGAGAATGAGCAGTCCTTGTTCAGGGTGTGAGACGTTTCTCTCTGAATTTGGTGCTGACCATTGTCAGGACACCTGATCGCAGGGCACGGGATGCTTTGTCCCCTTCCTCTTGCCATCAACGAAGCGGCCCCTTTTTTCGTCACTGTAACTACCATTTCCATCGCTGTAACTACATCTTTGTCACAGTCATATTACCAACTAATCATGCACTTTCATGCAACAACCTTTCCTGGTACCGGAGTTCCTACAACTGTGGCCTGTGGAGTAGCTGTTGGTGTACCCACAGTCATAGTCGCAGGTGGTCTCATGGACCTCTGCTCCTTCAGCATCTTATACTTGGCATAGCCAGTACAGGCACCGATTCCCATGGGGATTGCCCACACCAGTGAGACCAGTCTGGTGTACTTGAGCATCTCCAAATCCTCAAAACTACTGGCCGTCGAAATGACGATAAAGTCAACCAGGAAGCTTGTCACAAGGTCTCCACCTACCCCGATCATAATGGGGTAGTCAAGAACCTTTGGATTCTGGCATGTCATTGGCCCAGGAGGACATGGAGCTGGTACATCTGGCATTTCCTCTTTACAGCAGCAAGGTGAGCAGCATCGCGATGTTAGCATCATAATCCAAAGGATGAAAACTCCTAATCCCATGAGGCCAAAGATCCACTCCAGGACCTGCACGTTGTCCTCCATCATGCTGATGAAGGCAACCCCAATGGTTGCGACAGCATAAACGACCGCACCAGCAACATACACAAGCTGCATCTCTGGGTTGGTTGCAAAATCATTGCAACAAGCTCCGTTGCACATGGCCCACCTTGGTGCTGAAGGATGCTCGAGTTGCTATCCGATAGCTATCCAATCTTATCTCACAATCTTGAGCCTGAGACACATGCCGACCAATTTCAATCATGAAAACCCATTTCCAAAACACTGGCAAACACACAGAGCCCCAGCCCAGCATACAAAACACGTGTCACTCAGGGTCAGCGAATGCCGAAACACAGAAATCGAAGGAGTGAGATCATGTGGATTTCACAAATAACAGATCTTGGCCATGGTAGTAGTGACATGTAGTGACATATTCGTGAACCGTAGGGTCATAAGGCGCACTCTGAATCAGCCAAATCCAAAGCTTCCATTTTTTGCGATGTTCATTTCTTCCTCTGAATCATTCTCCAAATCATATCCGTCAGTTCGAATGTTTTCGAGACGCATCCATTGCCTAAAAACATAAACATAAATAAACTGTAAACACGTAATCCGTAATCCGTGCCTAGGATATCCTAGGATTAAGGATTAGAATTGGTGTGCACTAGATTAAATGTCAAAATGCAAAAGTTCAAGGCCACCAACTCATATTGATTCCACATCATGTAGCATCCAGCATGCCTGGTTCCTTTTCAGTAGAGTCCGCAACTCCAACCTCCAACTGTCCTTCCAAGCCTGCTTTGCTGCGCCGAAAAGCCGCTTCATTGCTAGGGCTCCATGCTCTACGGAGGTCTGGATGGTTTCATTGTATTCTCTGCACCCATGTGTTGAGCAAAATACTCCCTCGAAGTTGAATTGAAAATAATCATGCACTGCTGAAGTCTCAAAGATATTCATAGTCACTCTACTTGTACTCATACATGATCAGGAATAATTCATGGAAATCATTGGAAATCAGGCAGAAGCTTCCAAAAGCATACACATGCGATGGAGAGAAGACGACCGAAACAGCAATTGCTCATCGTCACTGATGCGTAGAATGGGCGAGGTATTCAGTTGTGCCGTTTCAGACGTTTTGAGGCCAGATTGCTGCAACAATGAATGACAATGGATGTTGTGCTTCAGACTGCAGAAACGTCAATTGTGAGAGGCCAAAACCTTGTCAAAAGGATTTCTGCACACTGCAAGTGGCACATATTCACAGGTATTCACAGGTAGGTTTCTGAGAAATTGCAGGAAGTTTTGAGAGAGCCAATGCAACTACGAATGGGGGTCACTGCTTATAAAGTTTACCCCCTCTTCATGCCCCACTCCAAAAATCCATGCTTCGAAGCCTCCCAATCACTCCCGGCTGGCTCGCAGCAAAGATTGTTGTTTTGACTCTGAAAAACAGATTGCATGTTACCATCATCTTACCTATCTACACCTGTACAAAATTGATCCTTCCTATTTCGTTTCCATATCCTTCGGTTTGCGATCCACCACCACGCTGCCGTCAAGAATCAAGAGCTCTCGTTTCGGCTGCTACAGTTTGATCGTGGAAGTAAATTTCCGTTTTTCCGCGACAGCACCCAATCACCTTGATCCTCTCCAAATCCTTCGGAGCTCTCTCTCTCTCTTGATGCATGCTGCTCCCACCATTCAGACATTACAAACCGCTGACGATCTCAGAGCACACTTTCAAGGTACCACGATAATCCACGGTACCAATTGGTGCCATGTATGTTGCAGCTCAGTAGGGACTGGATCTTTGAGTTTTTTGAGCATTGATCCCAGACTCTGGACAACCTCCACAACCAGAAAAGCCACAGCCAGGCAAAGGTCCAACTGGGCATCCACCGCTACCACAGCCTCCACAAGGATTGCACCCACAGGCGCCGCAAGGGCCACAACCAAAGCTCCCACAGTTGCCACAACCACAGCCGCAGCCCAAACAGGGACCACAGCCACCGCCGCATCCTCCACATCCTCCACATCCTCCGCACCCTCCGCAGCCTCCACAGCCGCAACCACATCCACTGCATCCACTGCATCCACTGCATCCACCTCCGCAGCAGCCACAGCCTCCGCCACAGCATCCACTCCCACCACTGCAGGTATTCGAAAGTTCAGGCCTTAAAAGTGAAAAATCTCTGCAACATCAAAATTTACACTCTTGAAAAGGAACCAACTTGCCGTAGCTCAGCAATCAAGCCACAATATTCAGAAAAGCACACGACTTTGAACCTGAGCAGCCGTACGGGCTACCATGATCTGCTTCAGGCAGTTCATCAGGGCCTTGCCACAGCAAAAAGGCGACCGTCAAATGTCAAAGAGAAGTGATCCATCCATCATCCAACAAAAGAAAAAGTGCAGTCCTTTCTGGTTCACCTGTAACAACCACGCATCATGTAATAGTATAGTTCTATTATCTATCTGATCCCCGCCAGGCGTCCATACAAAAAATATCTGGTACACGGACATAACACAATAAGGGCAACGAATTAAAGCCTCTTGCGGCCCACCTTTTAGCAGGGAATCAGATTTTGCGTCTGCGGTGCCTTCTTTGGATTTACCTTTCCCCATCATCTTCATTGCCTGCACGTTTCAGAGTGGCAACAGTGTAAATGTAAAACGCAATCGCAAGAACAGCATCTTCAAAGGCAATCTCATGTTCACAACTCGAATCGGAAGAAAAGTGAAATGGTTTTTCATGCTTTTGCATATTAGGTTCTCAATAAGTTCTCAATGTCCAATATTCTCAGCTTATTCTACGACATTTCCATGAGGATCCAACCATCATGGGGTTGTTCATTGCCATCATCATCGGCCGCATCCTCAGATCCCCGGGGAAAAAAAACTAACGACTTTTCACCGGTAACCCCAACGTCCGTCTGAGCACGTGGCATATTCATCATGCCCATCATCATGGCAGGGTTCATACCTTACTGAAAAAGAATGGTAATGAATCACTGCGATGTCCTTACATGTTCATTCGAAAAAAAGTTTCTCCAAAGACTTCATTGTTTATACACTCAAATGACTCAAATGCCAGAAAACGTGGTCGGTCAATGCCAAGGAGCCGCTTGTCTTGGACTCATTCGAGCTGCTCTTCTCTTCGTTCATCTGACCCATAGCCGTCTTCATGGACTTCTCCAACAAGGACTGAGCGGCCTTCCAAACGAATGTTGACAGCTGGGAAAAACGATTTCAACTGCCTTTATTGGATGAGCTCTTCTTGGGAGTCAATCGGGATGAAAACTGAATCAAAACCTTCAGGCTGTAAAAACAGTACGGTATATAATGGGCTTATGTCCAAATTGAGATAAATCTAGTATCATGGAGTATCAAACAGCATCGCCATTGGCTCAGTTATTGGCCACACTTCAGTGATATCAAGTAATTTGCTCCAAGCTGTGAACAAAAACCGAAGGTTGTAAAAGAACATCTGAATTTCTCGCAGCTGGGCCTTCCGGTCGTCATTGGCACTCTCCCCTTCCACCTGAGCATGGCGTTGCATTTCAACAACTGCGAGGGAAACACACTGTGTTTCCCAAGTGACATCCAAAAAACCTGTGCAAAAAAATATTAAAAAGTATCAAAAGCGTGGGCGCCTCATGTTTCCTCTTGCGGTCGCGATCCTTGTGATCTTTCTTTTCATCTCTCCGATGGTCACCTCTACGATCATCTCGTAACATGGAGGCCTTGGCATGGCATTTTCAAAAAGGAAAGTCAAATCAGGAAACTACATGGACGGGTTCCTATATGCCTTTGGTGTTGGCAGTTGAAGAAAAAATACTTGGAGAGAGCTGGAAGTCCTTAGGAGATGATGAATCGAAGAGTTCAAACAACACAAGGAAATTCCCTCTTTCTGAAAAGCACATGCTTTCACACCCAGTTTCCGAAGAGACTAAGCTGCCATGCTGGTCCAGCCGCATGGGCGTCGGTATCATGTCGTTTCACATCCACCCATTTGTTGTCAATCATGTGCTTGGCATGTGCCTAGCAGAGGAAAAACACTGTTTCACGAGTCTTCTTCAACAATGAGTCATGATGGATGACAATCTGCTATTCCAACACATGCCGGTCACAAAGAAAATCCGCCCTTTGAATTAAAAAGCATGCAAAGATGCAAGGACACTCAACCTGCGAAAAGAGGAAGCCCAACTATCAAGCACTGATGATGATCATCATCATCATCATCATCATCATCAACCATCATCATCATCAACCATCATCAACCATCATCGCAACTCATTTAAAATCATCAAAATATTAATCCAATGGCAACTCATGAGTTCTACCTCCACCATCCATCCACATCCCCCATTTTCTCACCTCAATCGCACGATCCACCGACTCCACGGATGCGAAACGGATAAAGGCAAAGCCACGGGAACTGCCATCTGGCCTCGGGGGCTTGGAGGAATGGCATACCTTTCTGATCCGTTCTGCCTGTGTCAACCACCAAAAAATGACTCCGTTTGATTTTGCTTAAAAGATCTTTAAAGTGATAGAACCTGGTTCAGAAGTTCATTCTGAGATGGAGTGACTTTTTTATACTGTGGCGAAATACGATTGCTTAGTTTTTATGTGTGAAGGAAGCTATGAACACCGAAACTTCTCGTTCGACCTCGAGTCCGGGTCCCGCACTGCCTCTTGATTTCCACGTTCTGGCAGTAGAGGGGGATGTAAAGATGGAATCCATCATAAGACAAAATCAAGCTTGACTGTGACTCAGGGAAATTGACTGACACATGAACAATTAGAATTTTCAGAATGGAAATGGAAAAAAAGCATGGGTCAACTTGAGTGAAATGCCCTGTCAGGAAGTACTTCCAGAAAAATGGTGTTCCTATATTGTCTTCCTGTGGTCTTCTTATTATGGTCTTCCTCACCTGTACCTGACCAAAGCGCGCAAAGTGTGCGTGGATCCTGTCCTAGCGCTTCAATCACTTCAAAGCAAAGCTGGAAGGTAAGAGAAATTCCATACAAATCCAAGACATCCGAAATGAAATGAGTCCAAGGAGACAGCCAAATGAATCCAAGATGGACATCGGAAATGGCACTGATACCACGAAACACGCAATAAAGTTGTCCCTCTCATATGAAACATTCTAGTAAAATGCTGAAGCTCTGGTTTCAAACCATAAGGTCTCACCATTTTGTCCCTCTCAGTGTCTTTGCACTGTCTTTGCCGCTTGGCAGTGGTATCAGACTCGCCGTCTTGGTTCAACCTGCAAGCAGAATCAGAAGCCTGGTGGAGAATCTGTCAAAAATTGTTGTTAGAAGGGTATCACTGGTATCACATCTTGAAGGCATGTCATGATTTAGAAGGAAATACAGTGTGATGTGCAGTATCTAAGTATCATTAAGTATATATTATGTGCAGTATGTGTATCAGGTTGCGCAAGCATGACCTGCAACTGATTGTCCCTCGAATCCACCTTGCTTGTCTTCATGTCTGGTGGACATGATATGGTTCAAAGCAACCCACAAGGGCTTAAAGGATGGTCAAGAATAGGTCAAGCATTCTAAGATACTGTAATCAAGCATAGCACGGAATGCTTTTAAATTGGCCTTGAAAAGTGAACGCAGGCAAGGCAATAAGCGCAAATACAGTAAATCCCAAGAAATACCATCAAGGAATACAAGTGCTGCCATGAGTGCTAGCAGGTTTGGCTCCATTTTGGAATTCACAAAACACATCAACCATATCATGGCATGTCCCTGATTGCAGTCTTTCCGTCCACTACCACTTGCTACACACGAGCCACAGGGGTCACGCCTTTCAAGCATCCGTTGCCAGTTGGTTTCAATGTCAATGCCTTAGTATCAATCTCGTTCACAAACTAAATCACCAAGCTGAAGTGTTGGATCATCTGTACAGAATCTCCCTGATTCAACATATCATTGAAGGTGTCAATAGCTATCATTCGCCAGCCATTAATGCCTTTCTTGTGACTGCCCAAGGTGCGTTTGCGATGCATCTTGCTGGCCTCATGCGCACGGCGGTTGGCCTCGTGCTCAGTACACACCCCGCAAAGCTCGCAACGCCTCACGGTGGGAATCACTGGGAAATTCGACATCAGGGTATACCGGCCCAGAAGCCTAAAAGTTATATACTAGAAACAAAACTTTGCAAAATGTATCCTAACAGCGAAACTCCTGAATATCCAAACTTTTGCACAAGTTTGAATGGCAAACTCAGGTCCAAAATGTTGCTTCAGTGAGAGAAAGAAAGGCATATCATAGACACCAATCCCAAATAAGCTGGAAGGGTATCGCTTATTTTCTTCTGGGCAAACCCCCAACACAACAGCGACACCCTTGAAGTAAGAACCCCTATAGCAGACGCTGGGAAAAACTCAGGAAACACCATAAAAAGAACAGCATGGCCCACCTTTCTGATGTCAGTTCGCTCTGTCCCATCCATGGCTCTGACTTTCGTGTAGAGTGTCCAAACCTCGGTTGCTACTATTTTGTGGTACAACCGTGCACCAAACATGTAAAAAAAGCAGACAAAAATACATCAAACAAACACCACGTCATGATTCTTTGATGCAGCTGATGCAAGAGCAAGCTCTGTTTTCATGCCAGAGTTTTGTTAAAAGTTCATCCTTGAAGATTGGAATTTTAACCTGGAAAACCCTCACCTGGATGAGCCAACTCCCTACTGGGTACAATGCCAAAATGCCAAGCTACACAAAGAGTGTGGCATCACCTGCCTGGTTTCGAATGCTTGAAGCAGGTGATTCGTAGTGGGTTGGTGGTGATTGGTGGTGATTGGATGTTAGGATTAGCCAAAAACGACCTCCAAAGAAGCAATGCCAGCGAAACTGTGGAACCTTACTGAGCTCCACCAACCAAGAACTTGTTCAACAAAAATGTCTGTGAAAGTTTCGATTCAATGACAAGTTACAAAAGAAAATAGCACAATGAACAACACCTTTCAACCACAAACCATGGGAGTCTTCAAACATTTGCTTCCAAAATGTCTGGTGCCTTGACACTCTGATCCCGGTCCACGTGCCGCGGCCGAAGCAGGGCTCGGAACTCCGTGAGTTGCCACGGCACGGGAGGTGCCAGCAGGCGCAGCGAGGCAGATTCACTGGAGGCCCATTGTGGCAAGGCCTGTCAGAGTGTAAACTTACGGAGAAAAAGTGAAGTTTTGTTTGGTATTTTTTTCGGGAGCTTTGTATAGTTGGCTTGCCTTTTTCGGTAATATATATGTGTATATATATATATATATATTGATACATGATAGATGCAGTAGATAGTTACTGTATATACTGTATATCAAATCTGATAGGAGTTGCTGAGATGTTGATCTGAATACATCTGAATACCACTTCGTAAAACTGGTCCCTCCACAATGAAAACATATGAAATTTTGATGCTTTCAGCAAAATCTCACGTGCGACATCAACAAAGCAGAATTTCTGATGAGACATGTTTTCCACACATTTGTCGCATCTAAACACGTGTACTGGGCAACATCATCATCGAATCAAAAAAAAAGGTTTTCCGCCTCCAAACGCCACCAGCTGTATGGACTCACGCTCTTGTTGCTGATGATGATTAGGCCATCCTGTTTATCAAAAGTACACTTATTGGTGTCTATCAAGCGCATTCCCTTGCTGACATGTGCAAAAAAGACTGGAACCCCTTGGAAAGACTACGCATTGAAGATGAATGACATGTGTTTGCTACTGTCCACCAAATTAGACATCGCAAGCATCATATCTGACAAGCCTCACCTCACTGAGGTGTTTGACTGCAGCTCTCAGAAACTTGGTGAGCATCAATCCTGAGTATGGAAAGTGTCATCTGTTCCCCAACAAACCCAAATCAGATTACAGTAATTTCTAATCCTGAACTCTTATTTTGGAAAACTACAGCGGCCGTTCATGTGGCTTGGGCATCCAATATCATCCAACAAGACTTCTAGGATCATTCGAGATAATCGCGTTCGGTCACCTTCCTTCTTAGAGGGTCACTGCGCGTTGAATGCCAATTGATGCCAAACCCGTTGAATGCCTCATGATGCTACCAAGTTGCTGTTGGGGAGGACATCCTTGCCTAAGGTTCAGGAGGATGTCTGAAGTCATAAGGTCAACATATATCTACTATTCTCTCTCAAACCAACTTCAAATGAAAGCAAAGTAACTAGGATCCATGCATCCAAATTTAATGCGTTGATTCTTCAATGATCTGCTCTAGTGTCATCTAAAATTTGTACATAGAACTGCCCATATGATCCAATGCGCAACCAGGGCACTGTGAGGCACCTGAGGAAAGTTGAAGACCTCACAATCGTTGGTAAGACAACGAGACAGTGGGCATGGAGAGAGTCATTGTCTGCTAGAATTCATAGCGATCCGGCGATCACTGACAAAAGGTGAGCTTTCCCTTTTTGTAGTCCCTCCCTCCCTATGCACCACTGAGCCAGCTGCCTATTATTCTGCCACGCCACGATGCGTGCGAAGCGGCCGGACAGCGGGAGGCCCAGCACTGTCGCGTCGATGCCGAAGTGGATGGTAGCATCCAACTCCTGGCGGGAAAGCAAATCATAACCCGCAAGGTCAACGTCAAGTCTAGAGATCGTATTTGAAAGTGGAAGCTCACGGGTAATATTGGGATACAGTGACTTGATGTGACTTGGGACTTCAGAAAATCGCAGTGAAGAGATTTGATGTAAAAAGAATGTGAGCATTGCAAAAAGCTGTAGAATTCACTAAGACTAAGAGTGAACCTGCCCGATGCGCTCCTCCAATTCTCTCAGTGTCTTTGCAGAGGCTGGGTATTTGCCTCGGCTTATCAAAAAAACGCCAAGTCCTCCAAACACGTAACTCCTAAGAGAAAGTTGATCATCAGGAACCATCCCCTATAGCGCTTTCGCATCCCTTACTAAACTAGCAGCTGCATTACCTCTTGCTTTCTGCAATTCCAAGGCTCTAAGTAGCTCCTCCCGGCTATCATACACCGTTGCAACCAACTCTGCCGTGCTCCTCTCGGCTCGCCACGCGTGAGCCAAGGCCAAGGAGAAGCTAAGATCACCATCTCCAACCTCAGTGAGCTACACGTACGAAGATTCCAAGAATTTTGCGGCAGGCCAAGCACAAAAAAAAGAAACAAAAACTCCCTCGTCAACTTTAATCAATTTTCATTCCTCAGAGTGGCCCTTTGTGGGCGGCCAAGCTGCCGTTAAGGTTCTGCAGGTGGCCGGCAATGCCACTAGAGTTGCAGGTGTTTTGAACTCATCTGCTGCCATGGCGCAATGGCGCAATGCAACCGGGGCAATACGCGTAAAGTTGCTGCTGGATATTTCCGAAGATTTGAGTAGGGAGAAGAAAAACCTCGTTCTCAATATCACTGATGCACACAAAGGACACCTTGTCATTCAAGACTGAAATTGTCCTGCCAGAACATCTGACCTCGTTTTGCTTGAACTATGGAACACCTGTGGAAGCATCTGGAATCCTAGCCCATAAGTGCAGTTCGAAAATGCTATGAGGCCAACCGTCTATGTATTCATTTAGCCAACAATGGAACTGACCACATGTCACTACTCCTCTGTGGTGGTCTTCCGAAGGCCGCCCACAAAAATGCGGTAAGCATTCACATCAACCTCGGGTTGTGACCCAGAGTAGTCAACTGTGACACGCAACCAAGCAACCCTTGGATTCCTTTAGCTTCAGATCAATCAGAAGCTCAATTTGGCCAAGAATCTAGCATCAGAGACCACTTTACCACTTTCAATTGTTCAGTCATTGACTTTGACTTTTGGTCATCCGCTCCTCAACTGGTTCTTTAACACCACTTTTCCTCTCCCCTGAGGCTGTCACTTTGGATGACATTGCTGTGACCTTGGGAGAAACGGATCAAAGGCACTGAAATCGTTTCTGGATTTCAGATCCTGCAAAGTCACCTTGAGATGATTGCTGGAGTACCATAGACTTCACTTGGAAGAAGCTCTTCAAATTGCTGGTTATTAAATTTTACTGTTGAATCAAGCGTTTTTTTTGCTAGGTCTTTCCACTGATGCCTGCACCTAGACTTAGGAAAAATGTCGTCAGCTTGAGGATTCAATCAAGAGCTTACTGATCGCTTGCCATCACTTGGTATGTTGGTTGCTGCCGTTGGACCAACATCCTGGTTCTTCTTCTAGGTTCCCGGACATTTTAGCCCAGCACACCAGGATTACAACAACTTCATGCTGCTGACACTGAAAACAAATGCAGCATGCAAAAGCAATGATACTGTCATGATTTCCAGTTCACCAACAAATCAGTAAAATCACCAAATGAGCGACCACAGCCAAAATCTGTGCGACGGCAATTCAAAATGTGTTGCTCTTTAGGCCATTCTATTCTATATAAGTCAATCACGCACTGGGCCATCAATATCAGGTCCACTGCCCAAACACTTACCTCAACCAGCACAACTCATTTGTGCACTTCATAATTCACCTGCTTCAAAAAAATATTCAACATATGGACATCTTTGAATCATACCAAACTGACTAGAACTTTCGGTGCAAAAGACTAAATGCAAGGATTATTTCGCCCCTTTTCGCTGCCCTCAACCCGAGAGACAAACGAATCTCATGGGTCTTCTGCCTCTGGTATGTCGAGACGTCGTCCAAACCTGAAGAAATCACTTGCAAACAGTATGTGTCTGGAAAATGTTTGGAAGCTATTGAAGTATTACAGATTACATCAGATTACAGTATTTCTACAGTATGATGTATCGTTAGTTTTATTTATTGTTGAGGTTTGCTAGTAAAACCCTGGCAATGATCCGTCCAGCTGGTCATTTCAACCAACTTTGGATAAACCTCAGCACCTTCAAAGCGCCCAAAGGATTTGAGGATGTGAAACTTGCCGGATTGTGTTGGGCCTGTTAACGGCTCGAAATGTTTGAAACCTTTGAGTCAAAGAACGGAAATCTGTTTCCTGTTTCCACCATAAAAAGGTTGTTGGTTGAAGCACTTTGACTTTTCAAATACTTGAGAAGTCGGGACATCTTTCTGTTTCGCTATGGATTAATTGTGTCATTCATTATATTTGTAATTATGTATGCTTTATGCTTTCTTTGACTCTTTAAGGCTTTGAAGCCATCCTCAATCTTCCACAGCCCAACGACTGTTCAGCGAGTCCGAAAGAGGGAGAAAACGCTTCTGGTGAAGTGAATGCGTTGTCTTGCCAGGTGTGAATCCATGACCGCCAGCACTCGCGTCATATTATCCTCGAACTGCTCCACGGGCATCTTATGATACTCAGGACGTTGTGCATCCAAGGAGTCGATAGGTGGGAAGGCCGACATAATCATCGCCTTGTACATTGGGGCTTGTGTTTCCCAATCCATGTAGCCTGCATCATCGAAGTAATCCGCAAGCCACGTACCCATCTCCTCCTTGGCCTTTTCTCGATCTACCCCATAAGTAGCCAAAATGCCCATTTCTTTCCTTACATGCAAATCAAGCCAACTGAAAGCAACCATAAGAAAATCTGGAAACAAAAAGAGTCCATCATGGACTCAAGTGAAGGTAGCAAAACTCAAGAAAAAAACACAAGTTACAGTGTAATCTTTCATCATTTTATCTAAGTGTCTGTTCCTTCAAAAGCATTTCGCGGTTTGACAACAGGCGTACAAGATGGTGCGAGAAGAACTCAAAGTCCTTTACCGCTCGCGTTTGCAAGTCATACAACTTGGTTCGCTCCTTCTCGTAGTTACCCCAATGGACTAGCCGTGGTGGCTTGCCAGCCTGAACCATCCTTGGATTCATCAAATGGATTACCAAAATGAACAAACAAACATGCAACTAGAGCCTTTAACAATCTTTTAACACCTACAAATACCGAAATACCCCAAGCCCAAGGCTCTGAAAACGTACTTCATCTGCGATGCGTGCGGGTAGTTCTGCAAATTCTTCATCCGACAAAGCTTCGTAGTAACTGAGATCTTTCAGCTCCTCGGGATCTTCCGTCGCAGGTTTGGGCATCATGGACACCAGTGGTACATATGCCACCACAGCCAGGAAGGACACAACCGAAGTGCAAACCTTCCAGGAAAAACAAAAACGGAAGCAATACATCCAATCTCATAGGTGAATGGATGATGGGTTGCATGTGGAGGATATTCTGTGAAACATAGATCCAAGGAAGTCTTCCAGATTCTTGTTGGAATCGTCCCTGAGACAAATGGTGAGAGTACAGTAAAAATAATGTTTATTGCATTATGCTCCTGACTTCTTTCCACACTCAACCTTTTGCAGGCATCTACACGCCATCAAATTGACCTGAAAAAGTACATTGGCAATTAGACTTAGACACTGTCCTCAAAAGTATCAACTCCATCACATTCAGCCAACTGGGCAATGGTGTTATCCGTAGCAATTGTTTGCTTTCTTGTCAACTTCAGAATGACTTCTAAACAACACCGGATCGATGCACTGAATCCTTTGTTGAGCAACCAGCATTTCCTGACCACGAACATTCCCCACTTCGTCGTAGATCACAGAGAAGATCAGGGGAGAAATGGCCATGGCAAGGTTGCTGAAGGCCTAACAACAAGAGTTCTTTGGGTATCTTTGAAGAGTTGCTGATTTTGTCCTGAAACCATTTAAGAAAAAAAACAACAACACTGCATTCTCCTCCCCCTTTCATCAAAGGATTTGATCCAAAACTACATGGTGAGTTTTTGTTTGCAAAAGCTATCCACATATCCCCCCCAGCCTCATTGATACCATTCCATCGACCCAGCTGCGACTTGGGTGCAATTTCCACAATGATCAAACCCGAGGCAATGGTCGATAAGAATCCGAAGAGTTTGCCAGAGTACCATGTGGCTAGAAAGGGTGCAACGTCCAGTTCCTGGTTTGTCTAACTGAAAGGATGCAGGCAATGGGATGCGATAGGATCTAATGCGAATCTCATAAAAGTCACAAGTCTGCAAATTTCATGCGCTGGCTCCATCAGCTCTTGAATTCTGTTGCTTAACGTTGTACGGCATGAAATCGAACAAACAAACAAAAAAACCTGGCAGTTCTTTGTGCCCTTCTTGAGATGGTTAAGGGACACTTTTGAAAGGCTAAGTGACCTTCAACTAGGGGTTCAAAAAGGACACTTTGAATCACCTAAAATGTGTACTTTGGTTTGCAACACCAAAGCACTGCGATCAACACCACCTGCGTGGCCAACGTGAAGAAGCAGCCGATCACACAAATGGATGCCAGATTGATACGTCGACGAAGTAGCTCCAAAAGTACCAAAGAGAGAATCACCTATGAAGGCAAACTGTGAGGACATCCTCACAAGAAATGTCTTTAAACTTTAAGAATCCAGGCTCATGATCAATAACAAACATATACTGAGAATCCGTGCCTACTGCAGTGGATTGGAGTTTAGTTAGAACATGTTATGGAACGTTACAAGTGAGAATTTGATGGTTCAACGGTGAAGTTGTAGGTTAAAACGGATCGCTTCACACATTACAAACCTTTCAGACGGAGGTTGCTGCAACTTGACTATTAGGGATCTCCTAGCTGCTACTTACTATTTAACTTGCTAGATCAAAACATCATAAGGCTTCTACGGCTATTGCGGATCCAAACGGTGAAAAAAGTCTTTGAAGTAAAGTGAGTGACCATCACCAGCAAGCCCAAGAGCAAATAATTCTGCCGCTCTGCCGTTTGCCATTCCGGGAAGACTGCGGTGAGCACCGTCCCACGTGCAATGCGGGTACCTTCATCACCACCCGAGTCCAGGGCTGATGCAAGTACCGTTAACTTCAGCATCCTGGCAGCCCTGGGTGGTGTTACCAAGGTGGCTGGGTCGGCATCTTTGTCAGATTCCTTCTCTGGAGGAGGCACCAAAACCAATGTAACTGCAATCAGGGACACTGCTGTGACACCAATTGCCAACCAAATGGACTCGAAATAGTTGGCACCATTGCTTGGGTTATTTGAGAAAGGCATCACAATAAAAGCACCAACCCTTGGATTTGAGACATTGGTTGCTTGACGACCAAGAGACAAAAATAGTTTTTGACGCTTTGATGGTTAACTGTGGCAGCAAGCTGAATTCTCTAGTCTGGCCATGGAACAAAAAAAAGGCATCTAAGACAGGTCCCAGGAACGTGCCACCAATCAGACCCATGCCGATCACCAAGCTGTTGTAATTGTCCCGCTCCGCACCCTCAAAAAGCTGCCCAAAGTACGTGGTTGCAATTTGCATGCAGTTCCCGAAGAAGTTGTTCCATAAATTTCCCAACAGAAAGAGATAGTATGATTTAACCCAAATAGCAGATGCATAAATGATCAAATAGCCAATGACGCCCATGAGCAAGCAGAGTTGCATGGGAAATTTGCAGCCAATCTTGTCACACAACATTCCCAGAAACAATGATCCTGCAGCAGAGCCCAAGAATCCCACCGACATTACCAGGTTCATCGATAGTGAATATTTCACAGGTGGAGACCCTGACCAGGCACCTGGTTCACCTTTGAAAGCATGTGGTGAAATGAATTTTTCAAGTTGTTCTTGGTATACTTCTTCCGGTAAACCCAAAGCTCTCTGCTTTTCCAGTTCATCACCTGGTCCACCCTCTGCGAAGGTGCACACGGAAGCCAGGCCCGGCAAGATGACGGCCGTGCCCAGGATATCCGCGAAGACGGCAAAGATGGTGACGATCACGACCACGAGTTGGAAGCTCTTGTTGGTGCGCAGCCGGACTTGCGCTGCGGTGATCCGCGAGTAAAATGGAAGAGTCTCTGTGGAAGAGGATCCACTGCCGCAACATGACTTGCCCATGGCTGCAACCAGCGGTTTCTGTACCCGACGTGTAAAGCAGCCTATCTCTCCATTGATCAAACACATCTATTTGGTACCTTGTCTACAAGTGTATCACTTGCCGAAAGCTGGTCAAAGCAAACACCTTTCTCAAGAGCTTACTGCATAGTGACGTGATTTCTGGTGAGAACCAATATGGCTTTGGAACTTTGAAGATAGAGAGTTTCATCCTTCCACCATAAACATTCAGTGAAGATCAGTGAAGTACCAAAAGTCCAGCAGGGTCCCCAAATGCCTTGGAGTTTAATTCTTGGTTCGTTGGCAATCTCAAAAGATTGGAGATGAAATCAGGAGCCAAGTTTCGCATCTTCAGCTTCATGGGCTCAGAGATGACACAATTTTACACCGCCAATTGCTGTCGTTCGAATGGCAGGCACTTCATTTTGGAGCTTAAACTCCACGACTGTCAACTGGGCCTGGCAAATTCAGGCTAAACACTACTGTCCTTCTTAACATCTGTCAAGTAATTGTGTGTTTACACATCATTACACTACGAACTTCGAACACTTGATGGGAGAAAATGTTCAGAAAAGAATACAGTTTTCTGTCAGTTTCAGTTCAGATGTCTGAAACGAAGCAAACCTGGACCTATCGAAGCTCCAATAGCATCAGATTCTCCAATCTTTAGACTTCAGACAGTGACAGTACAGATCAGTAGTGGCAGAATTCGTGCGAAGTTGAGGCACTGGTAGCAAACAAAAGGAAGCCACAGCCCTTAGTAGCAGCTCCCAGGGTCGACCACCAAATGCAATACCAATACTGGCGGAATTGAAAGCTAGAAAGAAGCGTCAAGTGTTGGATGAAAACTGCTCTGATGACAAAACGTGAGAAAACTTGGCTTTGCTTGCAACGACCGCGTTTCCCACAAACCGACCGACACAGGCCTCACCTCTTTCTGAACTGAAAAGCCACGGGCGTCACATCCGTGGGACCGCTGGTATACCCCTTGGTGCGGTTGAACTTGGAGCTAAGAGGAAAAGCAAAAGATGTGAAATTTGCAGTCGAAAGAAGAACCAATGCATCCTGTTGACCTGAGGCTCTCATGCGTCTCGGCCAATACTTTATTGCACGAGAAGGAAGTTATCATCGTCTTTGATACACTCTTTTTTGAGCCTGTTGATGAATCTATCTGGAAGGTGCGCTTTCAAAGTTTCGCAGAGCAAAGTACGCGGTGAAACATCTTTCCACATTGGCTGTCTTTCCACATTGGCTGATGACTTTGGCAACCTCTTCAAGAGGTAAATGTAGACGCCGTTCTCAAACGTTTAGATTTTTTCATGTTTTCCTCATACATAGAATTTCTAAGTTTTCCACGAATTTTCTCCTCGATGTCTTTAGCGATCTTTGATTTCATCCTTTGTCTTTTTGTGACACGCATGACGAAAAATTGAAGAGGTCACCACAGCAGTTCTCACTGTTCCACGGTCTCAGGTTGGTGGCATCTGGCATGTTTCAATGGGCTCAACCAAAATTTTTCGCACCACAAATGGGGTGAAACGACGCAAAATTCAAATCCATTCAAAGACGGCATGTTTCAAAAGCCACGAATTAAACATCCAATGAATTATGATGAAGCTATAGATAGCTGAAAAATGGTGAAAATTCCTCGGCTTCAAGTAGGAAACAAGAAAATTTGGTATATAAAACATGTATGCATTAGGCAGTATGCATGAAATTGATTGCCGATGATTGAGGATGTGGGGCACCTTGGACAGAAGCAGCATGAGGGATCCCGCCTAGGCTCCTGCCGTCCAATGCTACGGAAAAGCTGGGTTCAAAGTTAAGGGCAGCGCGATTGCGTATTGGGGGCTTCCGAAGCAGCACGAGGGATCGGTATCTTGATCCTTCGTGTTGCTTCGGCAGCCCCCAATACGCGATCGCACTGGACTGAACTTTGAACCCAGGTTTCCTGGAGCATTGGAAGGCAGCAGCCTAGGCGGTGCCGTGATCGGAATTAAGTATGTTCCCCTTTCGTCAGCGAAGTGATTTACCTGAAGGACAATTCAACTATGAAGAGTCAAGTGTCAAGCCACCAGCTACCACCCGACACCTGTAGCTCCTAAACATGCATGCCAACATATTTGCCAAAACTATTCAAAAGAAACAAGATCTTCGTATAGACAGGACAGTCGTCTTGGCTTAAGGGCAACACACCTGCATTTAAATGGAAATATACGGCGTTTGTTTTATCCGCATGCTTACAAAACCCAAGCGGAAATCCCAGATAAAGAGCCCTAAGTAGGTCATAAGAAATATCAAAATAAGATCAAATAAGAACATACGAGCAATCAGTCAACTTAGAAGAGACAGTGACTCCGACAAAAAAATATGGGCATAGTCCAGGTCACATTCACTTCAAGCACTGACAATGTTGTCGTGGCGCAGTTCCATGCGAAATAAATTGCCATGTCAAAGTTGGCGTTAACTAAAATTATCAGAGTCACTTTCAAGTGAGCGATGTTGAGTTCGCTCGTCTCCGGGTTGTGGGCAGCCTTGGATGGCAAAAGTCTCAGCGAAGAGGCTGACATGTAGTGTGATGGTGACGCAGGATTCATAACCCCCCCTACCCTGTTGGATTGGCGGTGTCCCATCTTAGCAGCAATCTATCTCTTTTCTGGGACATCCCCCCAAGCAAACCGACATGGTCTATGAATCAAGGGTTGACATTAACGATCTCGAACAGCATTCAAAATCCCCATGACATGCCATTATACTGATTAGATCTGATTATATAGTTCGTAGGAATGCTTATACTGGCTCTACATACAGATACATGATATATATATATATATACAGAAAGTGAGAGGTTTTGGTCTCTGCTCAAATGCAAATCATGACATCACCAGCTTTCAGAGACGCATCCATTATACACAGCCAGCTGGCATGGACATAGCCGGCGATCTTTCTTGTTTCCTACACTTCACCCTTCCACTTGTTGAAGTGAAGACAAGAAAAATCGCCGGGTACGTAGCCGGCGATCTTTTTTGTCTTGACTTCAACAAGCGGAATGGTGAAGTGTAGGGGATCACCACCAGCAAGCGCAGCCTGGCAAAGTGACAGGCAACCCATTTGATACAATGGTAGGAACTGCCATGGAAAAAGTAATAACCCAAATTAATACCAGAATAATACAGCAGAATTCCAGCAATAATTCTCAAACAAAACATCCAAAACTGCAATCAAGCAACATCAGCATGGTTTAAAGCAATGCCACAATCCAACAGCATGGTACAGAGTGCAAGCGCCTCTGCATATATCCCGTTTGGCAATTTTTTTGGAGCGCTTTCATCAAGTCAATGGACGACCCCCACCAGCAAAAAGACCCACCGGCTACTTACCAGACGCTTGACCTTACCTTTGCACCTGTAGCCTTGCATTATAACCATGATCATATTGTCGTACTTCCTATCTGTGGAAATGTGAGAATAAAATGCAATATCTAAACAAGATACAGTCATGGACATATGATATACATGTGATATACATGTGATATATTTTACTCGAATTCAAGTTCATATACTGTATGGCCTTTTCTTTGTTTCACATCGTTTACCTGTGGCTTAAAAGCTTTGGGTCATTTTCAACCCGTTCACAGCCACTTTGTGGAAGGCCAAGCTGCAAGAAGCCAACTTGCTTCTCCGCGTTCAGGTAGGGCAAGTCCTCAGCGTGGCTAGGTGTGTTAAGGGACTTGCCCCTGGGATGGAAGGAGAGAAAAAAGCCTTCAAAACATCCAACTACAAACCAAACACTGTCAAGAGATATCAGAAGCGAAAAGTAAACAGCAAATGACCACTCTGTGTCATTCTCATAGTCATAGTGGTTTTTTCCATGCCAAGGGCTGACAGTTTGAGTGCAGGCAGGGCAGATCCGATTTCTTCTTGACATAATTCAGGCATGCGAATCCTAAAACATCCAAGAATAATCCAAGATGCTCGAACCTCAAAAAACAGCGCGTTCTTCATGGACGTTCCAGCCATGGCTCTTCAATCTTATAGTTTTTGCGAATAGAAAAACAGCAAACCTATGGCATAGATGGCATCACCTGCTGCAGCACATAGCAATGTTTGTCTTTTCTTCGCTTGACTCGCCCTGGGAGCCGAGTTTATTGTAACAGGATGTGCGAGGTCACAACATGGAAAGAAAGAGTTTCAGTAGAATCAAAATTCAGGAATTCACATTTCATTCGCGTGCCAAGTTAGTTTTGGCCCAATATTGGGCAAATATCTTCCAAACATATATAAATGCATCAACAGCGCTTGAAGGCATGGTCAAACGCAAGGTTAGGCTCACCAACAGTTTCCAGGCCGGCTGCCAGATGATGCCAGAAGTTTCAATCTACCAGAGAAATGTTCCTGGCATTTCCAGGGAACTTCACGGCATACAGCCGTCCATCGGCAGTCCATCAGCAGTAGATTGCGCTGAAGTTGGTTGCTGGTTGCTTCCAGTATCGTATCTTGCTGAAACTTTGGTATACGTTACTATCGAATGGTTTGATGTTATATTAGCTTGTTTTCGATCCGCCCAACAGTGTCAAAGCATTGAAGCGACAGCTCCTTCCCCTGCAGCATGTTCTTGTGCAAGGTCGCGCAAGGCTCTGCACCTTTGGGGGCAGCAGAAAACGCTTGAAGCCACGGCCACCACAGCTGGGGTTTAACGAAAAACCCAAGGTGTTTGTTTTGATTCAAGCTGAGGAAAGACCGAAATAAACTCAGAAAGTGAAACACTGAAGAGCAACGGAAGTTCTGATGTCTTTTTGTTTTTCCGTTCACCCAAGGTTAACTCAACCTAGGGCATTTAAAGCCAAGCGAGAGCAAACAATCACGTCTGAGTCGGGCAGAAAAGATCATTATCATTATCAACAGGCCTAGGGAGAAAAACTCTCCTAAGCAACTAACATCCGACGTCCTTTTTGGGGCTAGCTAGGCTTATTTTTTTTCCCGTTAGTTTAGGGAGGATAAGAATCATGGCGAATTTGGGTGTTTCAGCCAGTTAAAACGACAATAGAATTCCCAGCTTATCAGTTGCAAACAGAAGGCTTGAAGAATTTACCATAAATTATCACAACGAATCTTCCAACCAATATGGGTTTTCTAAACCCAAATTTCGGGGAAGGATTCCCTATTTAAACCACCGTCTTGGGGGGTGATCAACCAATGGGCTGAGAGCTAGTTGGTGCCAGTCCGTTGTGACCACGATTCCTAGGGTTTCGGTGAATATCTTCGAAAGGGACAAACGGACCCAAAAAATCACATGGATGCTCATCGAAGAAATTGCAACCTTCCAGGCCCCAGTTTTATGCTGTTCAGTCTATCCCAACAAGAATTTGTACATCCCAAGATGTAGCAGATGGAAATAATATATAAGCGCGAGTATCAATACCATGGATCTGTTTCCTTAGGCATTCTTCAGGGGTCATGTAACATGGCACTAACTCAAATCATGCATCTTTTAAGCGCCCAACTCATTCAACAATACCAGACTTTTGCATTGATCCTGTACACAATAGGGTACTCGAATGCCTTTTTGTTCGCTTGTTTTTGGTGCAGCGAAAAACGATTTTTTAAGGCCTTTGTCAGTCATTTCTTGAGAATGTTCTGCTTGCAACCTCTTGAATCTTTTGACATTACGATTTTGAGATTTGATATGTCATTGAACAACATGCCTATATTTGTGTGGTATCTGGATCTCTGAGAAGCCGCGCTCTCAGGCCAGAAAAGGCACTTCTTCGGTCGGCCACCAAATGCAATACCAATACTGGCGGAATTGAAAGCTAGAAAAAAGCATCAAGTGTTGGATGAAAACTGCTCTGATGACAAAACGTGAGAAAACTTGGCTTTACTTCCAACGACCGCGTTTCCCACAAACCGACCGACACAGGCCTCGCCTCTCTCTGAACTGCAAAGCCACGGACGTCACATCCATGGGACCGCTGGCACACCCCTTGGCGCGGAACTCGGAGCTAAGAGGAAAAGCAAAATGATGTGAAATTTGCAGTCAAAACGAAGAAGCAATGCATCCTGTTGACCTGAGGCTCTCATGCGTCTCAGCCAATACTTTATTGCACGAGAAGGAAGTCATCATCGTCTTTGATACACTCTTTTTTGAGCCTGTTCATGAATCTATCTGGAAGGTGCGCTTTCAAAGCTTCGCAGGGCGAAGTACGCGGTGAAACATCTTTTCACATTGGCTGATGACTGTGGGCACCTCTTCACGAGGTAAATGATGGTAAATGTAGACGCCGTTCCAAACGTTTATTTTTTCCTGTTTTCCTCATACATCGAATTTCTGAGTTTTCCATGAATTTTCTCCTCGATGTCTTTAGAGATCTTTGATTTCCTCCTTTGTCTTTTTGTGACATGCATGAAGAAAAATTTGAAGAGGTCACCACAGCGGCTCTCGGCTCTCACTGTTCCACGGTCACATGCTGGTTGTGTTTTTGCACCTGCACTGACACGGCACCATCCGGCATGCTTCAAGCGTGTCAAGTGGATTTTTTCCCAACACAAATGGGGCGAAACGATGCAAAATTCAAATCCATTCAAAGACGGCATGTTTCAAAAGCCGAGAACTAAACATCCAATGAATTATGATGAAGATATAGATAGCTGAAAAATGGTGAAAATACCTCGGCTTCAAGTAGGAAACAAGAAAATTTGCTATCAAAAACATGTAGGCAGTATCGGCAGTATGCATGAAATTGATTGCCGATGATTGAGGATGTGGGGCACCTTGGACATGTACAGCCATACCGATCCCTCGTGCTGCTTCGGCAGCCCCCAATACGCAGTGGCGAAAGACTTAACTTCGAACCCAGCTTTTGTGTAGCATTGGACAGCAGCAGCCTAGGCAGTGCCGTGATCGGAAGTAAGTGCGTTCCCCTTTCGTCAGCGAAGTGATTTACGAAGGACAATTCAACTATGAAGAGTCAAGTGTCAAGCCACTAGCTACCACCCTACACCTGTAGCTCCTAAAAAAGTATGCCAACATATTTGCCAACATTATTCAAACAGAAACAAGATCTTCGTATACACAGGACAGTTGTCTTGGCTTGAAGGCCACACACCGGTGTTTGTTTTTTCTGCATACTTACAAAACATAGTTGTGAGCATTTTATCAATGGTTCCAAACAATTTACATAGTTCCAAGCGCTTTACGAATAGTTCCAAAGGATCTTAGAGATACTTCTCAAAACCTGCCCCCCAACAGAAATTGCAAGTAAAGAGGTGTAAGCAGGTCATAAGACATATCAAATAAGATCAAATAAATACGAGCAATGAGTCAACTTAGAAGAGACAGTGACTCCGACACAAAAATGTGGGCAAAGTCCAGGTCGCATTCGCTTCAAGCACTGACAATGTGGTCGTGCTGCAGCTCGATTTTAAGCCTCAGACCAGAGCTGTTAGGCAATCAAAGTGTAACAATGTGTCACATTATTTGCCTGCATTTTGCAGAGTCAAAGTTCCAAATCATGTTGCATCCAAAGATCGCTGGGATACGTAGTCTTCCGCCGCTGATATTAAAAGACCTCCAAGGCCTTGTCCCCGGAAAGCTTCGTCAACCTGAGAGATGAAAAAGTTGCCAAAAAAAGGCAATGTCACAATGCGAAATCCGCC
>DF243637.1:0-38191 GCA_000507305.1 Breviolum minutum Mf 1.05b.01 | reverse complement strand
CCCCTTCAGGGGGTGGACGTGGTGCCTTTGAAGCCCCAAAAATTGTTTTTTGCTATCTGGGGTCTATGCTGGTATAATTTTTTTTGGTTTTCGGTCTGGGGGCTGTTTTCCTCTAATTCACCCGGCTTTGTACCAGGGCGGTGCTAATGGTCATGTTAGTGGTGCTGGTAATGGTGCTCGTGGCGCGGGTGGTCATACTGCTGCTGCTGCTGCTGGTGGTGCTGGTGGTGGCGCTGCTGCTGGTGCGCGTTGTGGTTGTGGTTGTTGTGGCTGTTTGGGCTGGTGTTGTTGTTGCTGGTGGTGGCGCTGCTGCTGGTGGGGTTGTGGTTGTGGTTGTTGCGGCTGTTGTTCTTCTTCTTCTTCTTTTGAAGTTGCTGTTCTGCTGTTGAAATTGCTGAAGATGCCACACTGGCTAAAGTCTAAAAGGGCTGGAAGGGGGTTGGGGGGAGGGCGCAGCGCCTCCCCGCGAGATGTTGTGGCTGTCGCTGCGGGGGATGCCCCTTTACCTTCCTCCTTCCTTGCTGGCTTCCAAAAACTTGCTGTGTCAGAAACTACTGTTTACCGATATGTTGTTTGCTGTTGCTGTTGCTGTTGCTGTTGCTGTTGCTGTTGCTGTTGCTGTTGCTGTTGCTGTTGCTGTTGCTGTTGCTGTTGCTGTTGCTGTTGCTGTTGTTGTTGTTGTTGTTGTTGTTGTTGTTGTTGTTGTTGTTGTTGTTGTTGTTCTGTTGTTGAAGCTGCTGAAGATGCCACACTGACTAAAATCTAAAAGAGCTGGAGGGGGTGTAAAAGCCAACAGAAGCCAAAAGCCAAAAGCCAACGGAAGCCAAAAAGCCAAAAGCCAACAAAAGCCGAAAGCTAACATAAGCCAAAAGCCAAAAGCCAACGGAAGCCAAAAGCCAAAAGCCAACAAAAGCCGAAAGCTAACAAAAGCCGAAAGCCAACAAAAGCCAAAAGCCAACATATGCCAAAAGCCAAAAGCCAACGGAAGCCAAAAGCCAAAAGCCAACAAAAGCCGAAAGCTAACATAAGCCAAAAGCCGAAAGCCAACGGAAGCCAAAAGCCAAAAGCCAACAAAAGCCGAAAGCTAACATAAGCCAAAAGCCAAAAGCCAATGGAAGCCAAAAGCCAACAAAAGCGAAAGCCAACATAAGCCAAAAGCCAAAAGCCAACGGAAGCCAAAAGCCAACAAAGCCAAAAGCCAACAGAAGCCAAAAGCCAACAGAAGCTCAAAGCCAATAGCCAGGAAAACGAAAAAAAATAGCCCTCCATTTATATGTATACAGTAATTGGAATGTTTTCTAAATGTTTGCTAAATGTTCTGAACCTGGCACAGACATTGCAACATATTCATATTGACATTATTTTGGGTCATGTTGCTACCATCTGGAACACTCTATGCCGAACCCCTCCCTTGTTTCGACCAGTCTCTGGCTCCCTGTGCATGCCTCAACACATATGGATTGTTCCATATGTCTTTTCTCTTAAGTTTGAACTCACGTTGAAGCATTTTCAGTGTTTGTCAAGGCTCCCTGCACCAAATGACACCATTTTAGGATCTGTTGTGAAAAAGCTGGCCCTTTCGCAAAGCCAGTTCTGTTGCGGGTTGCGGTTCTGATTTTGGGACCGCATGGGCCGCATGGGAGTTTGTGAGCACCTGCCCCTTGTCGTCAAACATGCAGGGTTAGAACATGTTGGTGTGGAGCCATGGTTGCTCACGCTTGTGATTGTGGTGGCTGGGGTTTGTTTCTTGTGCTGTTTCTGTGAACTGGTGCTTCTGTATTAGGTAGACCGCAAGGGGCAGAGTTAAATACAACTAATTCGAGCTTGATTTAGCTTTCTTATCTGGGTTTTTAGGAACTACCCACTGCTGCAACGAGTTTTTTGTATGAGACAACTAAATCCCAGATTTGCATAATTGTTTCCTGCATGATGGGCATGCGCGTGCTTTCAAGTCTGGCAGCAGAGTTCGCAGCAAGTCATTCATCCGCTATCCACGTACAAACACTCTTCCATTGTTGCCTTGCTATCAACAGAATGTAAGAAGAACCACAAAAAAGATATATATATATATATATACTGGTCAACCAACCCACCCACCCCTACGAACCCCCGTCAGAAATAAGAGTTCAATCAGGCCTTGTTGAGGGAAACCATTGGTTAATAAGAGGGGGCGGTTGGTTGACCAGCCATAAATATATTATGTGCTCAAATACTATTGATACAATAACATACAATAACTATAAATATAATGAGTTTTGGTTGCTTTCGTGAATGATTCTTAGTTGATAAGCTGCATCACTCAAATGCCACCGGAAACAAAATTACAGTAAATGCAACAATAAAACTCAAGAGTCAATCTCAATTAACTCTTCCCCTGTTTGTTCCTTTTTGTCGTTTGACAGGCTTCTGTTCTTTGATGTTCCTGTTCCGTTGCTGTTGCTGTTCTTTCTGGTATTTGCATGTGGTGGTGTTTCCCTGTGACTGTTTTTCTGTTTCTTCTGTTTCTTCGGTTTCTTCTGCTTCTCGTTACTTCTGTCGCTCACTGTTGCTGTTGTTGCTGTGGTTGTGGCTGCTGGTGGTGGTTGTCATGGTGGCGACGGCGGTGGCGGTGATGCTGATAGTGGTGCTGGTGCTGGCGCTAGCGTTGGTGCTGGCACTGGTTCTGCGGTGGCACTGGTTCTGCTGCCGAAGCGAATGCTGCCACTCTCCATGAAGGCTGTTGTGGGAAGAGTGGGCTTGTGTAGTGGATTGAGTTGGGGAAGGGCCGTAAGGTAGGAGATTGCACTGCGCCACTGAGCAGATATGAAAGCTGCCATGCTGTTTCGGCTGTATGTCTTTGCAGGTGCCTATTTGCGACACTACTGAAAAGCGTGGTTGGCTTAATGAATAAGCATGACTGAGCTTTTGAACTGCTTTCAGCGTCCAAAACTAGGCAGCAAACCTGGAGGTAGAACAAAGAGCTCCAACCTTAGGAAAACGAAGCATATAGCGATACGGGAACTACAATGTCGCATCCAATGCCAGGGATCTTTTGCATCGACGACTTAGTCTTGATGTCTGTTGCAAGCAAATTGTTCCACTCTACAACTCTCACGAGCATAAGGCCCTCGCCAAAGCAGCTCCTGCAAATGCACCGAAATACCGGGCTTTTACCTTGTCAAGCAACAGGCTTGGAACTATCATGGAAGGGAACCTCCCAAAATCTATCAAAATCTCTATGACTAAGATGACTGGTCCTTCTGTCGCTCTCTGTGACCAATAAATCTGAACACGTGTGAAAACAAATCAATGACTCAGACAAGGACTTCATGCGATGGACTGTCACGCTGCGACCGATTTGAAGCTTTCCGTGAGAGCCTCACTCTTGGACATCTATGGACGAGCAGAAAAAAATTGCAAACGAGCCTTGCCTTGCATCTCAACATATCTCAACTTCTTAACCCAAGAAGTTCTCTACTTAAAAATCGAGGAAAAAGTTGAGAGCTCTCTGTCTGCTCTGTATGCTCTGCAAGTTGGCAATGGATCGCCTTCTCTCTCGCGGTCGCATTTTGTGCATCTTGCTATACTTAAAAAACTTGCACTTGCTATACTTGCATTACACTTGTTCATTTAAACATTTCTGAAACATATAACATCAGCTTTGTCAGTGTTCAATTCTGTCAGTATTCAATTTTGAGTTGATGAGCTGAGAACTTGCAAGAAGATCTTGCAGTTACCGCCAATGTCTTCTGATGTCGTATCCGAGCTTCAGCTCTTAACACTTGGCAATCGCTGAGGGACACGCCAAGTGCAGCAATCAAATCACAATCATTGGATCGCACTTGGAACTATTCCATAATTCCGATTTACACCTCATTTGATTGTGTACTGTTGCATACTTTTGCCATAAAGTTCTTAGCCAATTCATAGCCCCTTATCACTAGGGGCAGTGCAGTTGGGGTAGAAGTACAGTACCTCACATCATTTGCAATGCAGGGATCGGCTGATACACAGGCAGTTGCCATGTGCCACTGAGTTGCTGATGTTCTGTTTGAAAGTTTGCTGCCTTCTGAGCCTTCTGTATCTTTTTGTATCTTTTTGTTTTATAATTTTTATATTTTCCAACTCTACAGGGCGGAGGACCTCAGATTGGAGATATGGATCTTGTCGGACTCTGTCTCAACAGTCAACGGGCAATGACAAAAACTATGCAAGAAAAGATCTTAACAAACTTTCTTCCAACGTCCCCACCCAGTCGATTGTTGATATTGTACTCTACAAAATGAAAGACCTCTTCTCTTTCAACGACCATGTAAAACCAGGCGTTCACTTAGCTTCATGTGTTGCATACAAGCTGATCCGTTGTGTGGTTTATCAAAGAGAAACAGAGTCCGGCGACAATACACTTAACATCATGACTTCACACCACACGCGTTTCCGGATTCAAAAAACCAGTCAACCTAGTAATGTTTCATCTGAGATGTCTGCCTGTAGATTTTTGGCAGATCACACACTGTGCTTGACAAGTACAACGAACAAACGAGTGTCAACTCCCTCCTGGTTGCAAACCACAAATGCAGAGGCTGAGCTTCGGAATTGAATGATTTAGCGGCACTGCTGGATGTCTTGCACAGTGATCTGAACGCTCTGGGAAAGACATGAATCGTACAAAACTGGGCTTGCCACAACGGCCGGTCAGCGCCAGTGACCTTTCATGCCGTTCAAACACTGCATGTCAAGCTCGTATTGTTGTGACGCTGAGGTCAGATCCGCAAAGTCCCACTCTCTGTGCAAGTAAACCAAGCTTGCGCCTGCATCTAGATTTGTTGATTCCTATGCTCGTTTCATCTCATGACAGGTCAGGATCCTCAAAATCACGCCAACCAACCAGCACCAACTCTGTAAGGAATTGGATTCTGAAACCTTCACAACCATGTTCCAAACTCCCGTTGGCTACATTAAGGTAGCGACACAGAAGGGCCGCTAGCCGCATTTCCCACAGGCGCGGCATTACCTCCATCAAACCCATCAGAGGTGTTCGTTGAAAATTTAGCATTGTCAACTCAGCAAAAGTATGGCAAATGCAATGTGTATCTATCCGCCAATCTATCCACCTGTCTCGGTTTCTACCTATCTATCCCTACGTAGAGGTATCTTTGTTTCCATCTCGGAACATGTCTGTCTGTCGATCTACCAATCTATTCGTCTACATATCTACAGACTTATTTATCTACGCACCTCGTCTCAGCGGGTGCACCTAATGGCCATTACGAATGTACAAAAAGACCACAAAATCGAAACCCTAAACTCTCATGTCAATGCACTCTAGGAACCTACAAGCAATACCCAGGCAGGCTGTATTAGCAAAAGTTTCCTGAGGGAAAGTACCTACAAGTCAAAGGGACAAATTTGCATATGTATATCTATGTGTCCATCACCACCACAGCCACCACCGCCACCCTTTCAATACATCAAAGAAACACCAGAAACATTTTACACCAGAAACAAAACACTTTTAAACCAAAATCATTTTGACACCAGCAACATTTTACACCAAAAGCCTCAATACGCGTTCGTCTTTTACTCCAGGAAAAAAACACTGCTCACTGCTCACCACTCACTGCGTACTACTCAGCTCTCATTACTTACACTCACGGCTGACTACGTACTATATACTTGTTACGTGCTGCTGACTACGGTACATACTACTTGTATACTACTTTCTACTTATAAACTATTACTACTACTGCCTATTGACCTCTTACTACTTACTAGTTGCTTCTTACTCCTCGTTGCTTGCTCTTACTGTATTACTCCCTTCCTACCTCTGAACACTTGCTACTTCCTACTAACTACGCGCTGCTGACTCCTTGCTCCTTACTGCTTACTGCCTACTGCTTCCTGCTTCCTTTACCACGTCCCACTTACCACTTACCACTTTGCTGGTCCGGCTGATGCTCCTCCACGACCCGATTGCGACTACAACCTACCACTACCTACGACTACCTACTACTACCCACCACTACCCACTACAGCACCCACCACACACTACCCACAACCCACTACCCACTACCCACTACCCACTACCTACTACCCCTACTCTTACCCCTACACTACCCCTACACCACCCCTTCTGGACCTACTACTACCTACTACGTACTAAGTACCGCACCAGGCGGTGGCGGAAGTTTCAAGAATAGGAAACCTATAGGAGAGATTGGTTGTTGTGATTCACGGATGACAAAGCAAAAACACTGACAAACTGTCCAACTGTCTAACTGACTAGTGCACTAATTGCGGAACTGACTAACTGACTCATTGATTGATGGATTAACTGACTAACTGACTAACTGACGTATTGACTGACCGACTAACCAGCTAGTAGACTGCCACTGCCACTGCCACTGCCACTGCCACTGCCACTACGACTACGACTACGACTACGACTACGACTACGACTACGACTACTACTACTACGACTACGACTACTACTACTACGACGACTACTACGACTACTACGACTACTACGACTACTACGACTANCTACTACTACTACTACTACTCCTACTGCTACTCCTACTGCTACTACTACTACTACTACTACTACTACTACTACTACTACTACTACTACTGTTGTTATTCTATGTCACTGTCATCATGTTTAAAAGTCCATAACTCGGGAAGTTTCCAACGCAACTTCTTTGGTAATAGACTTATTCGGCTTGAAACCAGTTGGAAATGGCCAGGACACGTTTTCATTTGCACTATGCCTATCTCCTGGAAAACCTCTTCCTTCCCCTAGAGCAAGCCTGCTGACATGGCATGTTACTCACGCAGCACTTCCAGCTAAGATAGCTGCATCATTTTGCGTCCGAGGACAAAAAAATTCAAATCATCAACAGCATTAAGCTCAAACTTCATCGAATGCCAAAGCTGGAATGAAAGAACGTAAGTAATTACAGTATAAAGAACAGCGAAGAGATGCAAGATTAGTCAAGAGCCAAAAGTGCAGCTGCAATCTTTTGGAACCTCCAAAGCCTCATGTGGCCATTCCGAGGCGTCAAGTTGGACGGCAAACAGCACGGTCCGAATTCTGAAGAAGCAGCACAATTAGTTTGCATTTTGTGAAGCAAAACACACTTCAACAAATGAATTTTAAAAAGCTACAGTTTGTTGGTGGGCTTGATCATCTAGGAGTGCTGCATCTCGCATCGTTTGGATTCTGTGCGCGTGTGATACTGTGAGACCCACTTGCTCTTTTCAAGCAAACGTGGCTCCATATGCTCACTGCTAACATGAGGATACCTGCGAATGCACCATACTTTTATTCCAGCTTATGTGCACCCGAAGGTGCTGGGAGTCTTGAGATGCCTTATATTGCCTCATTCTGAACAAAATTCACGTAGATTCAGTCAAACCACCTCTTTCGAGCCACCCTTCGCAGCACGCAGCATGCACTCAAGTCGCTGCCTTGCCGCACTAATCACTCACATTCCGTTTCTCATCCTTTCTCTAATTTCTGCTCCTTCCAACCATATCGTCCAATCTTCGTTTTCCATGCACTCAATTTCTTCACGATCACCTCCTCAAAATACGTTATCCAACTATGTAATCTATAAATAATGTATGTTTATGTATGTAATATAAATATATGTATAAATTACATATATATACATATATACATATGTATATATAGATACTGCAGTCAGTTCAGTATAGTTTTGTCAGTTTAGTCGGTTGAGGTTTTGACCTTGCTGTTTGTTCTGTTTGAAGCTTCTCCTTGAGAGGCTCTACAATTCTGGCCACCTTCACAGGTGAGGCAAATCTCTGTTGAGCAGTTGCAAACAGGAAGGCCTAGATTGTCCAGCAGTCCATTAGAACTTGCTTCCCAATTTCCCAATGCAAAGAATGGCCTCTGCAGCTACAGCTTCATGCACCTGACAAAATGAGGCATGCCTTCCCCCACAGAAGAAAAAAGGAAAGTTCCTAGGTTCCACAGTCGCAAGTGTATAAAAGTGCTCAGTGTAGGTGTGTGTGTGTGTGTGTGCGTGTGTCTAATATGCTGCGATTATTTATACCAGACCACACTATGCCACACCGAACCGACAACACCCGATCCATTTATGCATCTGTCCAGCCATCCTCACAAGTCACTCTGACTTCTTGAGCGTCCAGAACAGCCCAAGTCAACACTTTGACCAAGGAAATCTCATGCCTCCTTGCGCAAAGAAGCTGTTGTGAGCCCTGTGAGTGAGCTCCTGACACATGTCGGCAAGACTCTAGATGGTCATCTGATGAAAAGGCTTCCATTTGCCACATCACTTGCCCAAAACCAAGCCTGGATGAAACACCAGATCGAACCTACACGATCTCAGCTTTCAGATCAAGGCGAAGGCACAGAAATCCACTTGTTCAGAGAAAACTAGCTGGCGTCACGCTTCGCATTGATGGCACTCTTTCATCGATTCCCTCAAGGATCAGACATCCGCTAGAGGGACAAAGAACATCGAAGAATATCAAAGACTAGTAAAGAAAATAATATGCAATAATCATGTCTGACCGTCTGACCTGTCTATTTGCACTACTCGCGATGGTCATTCTCGAATTTGCAACACGCAAAGGAGACAGTAAGGCAGTTGCTCCAGCTTTGTCAGACCTCCAAGAGGTGAAACGTTTTTCTGGTTTCAAGAAATGTCTCTCACTCTGGGTTTGCACACTTTCCAAAACTTGTTCGGCGACTCTAAGTCCGATACCCGAGCGGTGTAGAGATCTAAGTCAGGTTTATCGATGTTAATCGATGTGAATCGCGTAATCTCAATCCCAACTTTCATTGGAAGACACGATGCTGCAAGAAGTCAAACGTTATCAAGTTATCAGCTTGCAGCTATCCAAAATTATCAAAACAAAGTATATATGACAAAACGTAACACAACTACATAGCGAATCTTCAATGAGGAACGGCTTGGAATCCCAGCCTTTGGCAGCGTAGGCATCTCTCCTAGATGTTTTCTCATGTCCCTTCAGTGGAAGCAATTCATGGTGTAACACTTGGCACCTTTGCAATTGCAAATTCTATAGTATATAGACTCCTGTTTCTGAACGACAAGCATGGACTTCATACAGAATGCTTGAGGATGCTTCGGGTGGAGGACATTGTCCACATGATTTCTGGTATTTGATTGCTGCGTCGCTCACACCATAAGGAGAACGAAAACAACCATCCAAAACATACAAAAAATATCAAAAAATTCCGGTTGTTCCTTGACTTCTTATGCAAAGATACGATCGAAAGCACATACGACATGCAAAGTGTGCCCTGACACAGCCCCATGTTTCCACAGAACACAAGTAGGATGTCAGGGCAACCACATCGAAGTACAGACTCACAGTGTTCATGCAACTGCAAGTTCACAATGAAGGCTGTAGCTTTGGAGGTGTGGCGGTAGCCAAGAAGCTTGCATGACAGAGGCCTACTGGACATTGCTCGACGAAGGCAAGGAATGAAGAATGGGGAACTAGAAACTAATTCTATGAAGTGAGGAAATTAAACGCAAAAAAGAGAGCAACATGAGTCACTGAGCCCTAGCGAGTCGTCACAAGAGTTGCAAGCTGAAAGGTGCAACACTAAAGTCGATCAAGTATGATCACGTAGCATCAAGCGCTCCTGCCGGCATAGACCTTGGTAAATGTTGGGATTCAGAAACTCTACATATTTCTTTGCACTGTACTCTGATTTGCTGCATGCAATGGGGTAACTATCGGGGACTATGTTGCCATTGGTGTAAAGGATGGGCCTGAGTGCAAGGCATGCATTTGTGTAAATCGTGCAGTGGCCTAAGAGTGAGATCAGCGGATCTGTGCAATCAAAATACGTAGATTTGCTCAGCATTGCTGCCATGCCCGAGCAGCTGAGAAAAAGGCGGAGTATGTTGGCTGCGGATGCCTCAGTGGAATGCTGGAATCAAACTCCTAGAGGTGCCGGCTGTGTCAATTCCTGTCACTTCACGTCAAAGCTTTTTCAACGATGTCAATGCTTTTGAGAAGCCATGACATGAGCACCTGGCCCAAACTGTCTAGGCCAAAATGCTTTATAATCTGCCTGGCATGGTCTTGGAAAACCTGCCCTTTTCACGAGTGTCAGCTCTCGGTTTAGCTGCACTACTAACTGACAGACCTTTTTGCCATACGTCTCTCCTTGTCCACTCGTTCCTGCCTTCAGGTCCAAATCTTGTCTTGCTGTTTGACTTTCAGCCACATGAATGAGCACACATTCCTATTTCCACTCTGAGACCATGGCCACAATATATGTGCTGGATTTGCAAATGCAGACCTCGGCTGCTTTTGTGATTTTTGAAGAAGGCAAACTCGACCTCCTATGTTGACCGACTTGTGCTGAGACTCAGACATTCCTGCAGCAAATGTACGTACAATATATTATGATTCGTGCTTGGCGTCTCTGGGTTCTCAATTCTGCTGAAAGTGGTCATCAGAAACTTTGTGTGCTTGACGGAATGTTTCATCCTATTGCACATGTGAAGTTCTGTAGGTGGATTACTGTACTGCAGCCATGGTTTTTCCGGGTAATCTCTGAGCCGCACCCACTTGTCCAAATGCAGGCAAGCTTTTCAGGTCAAGCAAGATTCTATAGACGCAAACCAAAAATAAATAGATAGGAAGTGCTTGAACCAGGCAGCTTAGTGTTGCTTGCAAGGCTACCTTCATACAGTAACCTTCATGACTTCATGATCAAGACCACACAAGGAACTCAAGAAATTGTTTCTTGCTTCGGGGGTTAAATGCACATTGCAAGTCCAGGTGCTGCTTGTCTGCTCATCTGTCGGTGGGCAGCTGGTGAAGTGGGTCGGCATATATGCAGTACGGAGGTTGGTAGCATTGCTTCAGAGGAAAAGCAAACTGTGACGATCCAATTGCATTTTGCAAACCTTGCTCGAGCAAGATGCATCCAAGCTTTGGCCTTTGTCATTGTGTTGCCACGCTTGACCATGGAACCACCTATCCATCTGGTTGCGCTGTGGTTGTAAAGCTAGTTGAACGCAGTAGACTATATACAAGGCAGGCTCACCTTTGGAGCTTTAGATTCAACATGATTCAACTTTCCAGCTTACACATCAGCTCTCCTCCCGAGATATCTAAAGCAGCCAGAAGGACTTACTGCAATGTTCATATTGTTCAAGCATTTAAGGAAAAAAAACATGCAAAACCCTTTCCTTGGACAGGAATGTGGATTTGCACTGCAAGTCCTTGAGTACTTCTTTGAGAGACAAGGACCTCATGGCAACTATGAACGATTTGTAGGCTCAGCATCATTCATGCGAAGGCAACTATGATGTTTGCAGTATCCCTTCCCCACATCAAGCCATGTCAAGCCATGTCAAACCGTCAAAGCTGGGCTGCTTGCTGGCTGAAATGGTCATATGGTCGGAGGATCTTGGACCTCGGAGCTTTGCGACGCCTCGTCTTTCCGCCATACATCCTGAGCAGGCAGAACTGTCACAATCTCAGTCGACTGAGTCGAGTGACTCGGAAAGCTCATCGAGCAAATGACCCCTCCAAAGCTGCTCTTATGCCCTGGCAAGAAAATCAGTGCGTCATGAAGCCGAATCAAGCTACAGCTGAACAGTTTGAGCACTCTCAGCACCCTGTACACAAATTGTGTTGCAAACTGCACCCTGTTTTTGGGGCCCTCCCCCCAAAACTGCCTGGCCTGGAAGAAAGAGTGCCAGTATCCAAAGAATTCATCTGGAGGGCGGGGCCTCTGTGATAGACGGCTGGAGTGCAAAGCTGCGAATGAGTGCAATTTGGAGAAAACAAGCCGCCCAGCATGCGGAATTGGGGCTCAAGTACTTTCTCTGCAAGTCCTGACTTGCTGAGGCTTTAGCTTCTTCCCGCCGCCACCTTCATGAAACCAAACCTCGGCAGGGTTCTGCTGCAAACCCGACCTATCGTCTGTATGAGCTACGATCTGGCACCTAGAATAAACATACCTGTGCCATCCTGTGCCGCCCTGTCGAATGGCGCGAGCTGAGCTGGAGACGCACATTTTGTTGTAGTCTTCTTCTGCCTCTCGAAATAGCTGCTGCAAGGTCTCCTGATGATGCGTGAGGACTCAGCTCAAAAGGCTCAAAAGGTCTAAAGACGACTCAAATCTTGAGGAACACGTCTTGCTTTGTGCATCTGAGTTCTCAGACCAGCTCTCGGATTAGAGCCTGCAAAGCTGTGCACATGTGCACGGCTCAAAGACTTAGCTCAAAACTCAACTTGAGAGCATGGAACGAGTTCATAGCTTTCGTCTGTCATAGTCAATATCAATCAATATCCATGTTCACCATCGGCACGGCTTTCGCTACCACTAAAACCATATGCGTCCTAAAACGCGCCTCCGTTCTTTGCCCACGAATTACCAAGTCTTCATCCCCAGAAGATGCAGCCCTGCAGTTCGTTCAAGCGAGCATTGGAAATGCATTTTGTCTATCTATCAGGGGCATTGTACAACTAAAAACGTGGAAGCAAGCACGTCTGTACTTGACATCTCTTTCCACCATTTCAACCGTCCAAATCACATAGTACCAGTACATGTTCGGATTAGCAGGATGAACGGAGTCTGCAGAGCCTGGCAAGATCACGTGCCTGGCCAAGCAACATCACTGTGTGGAGGAATCTGTGTTAGTCATGCGAGAATCATACCAGAATAAATACGGTCCTGAAAAGGTTTTTACAGTACGTGTGCGATTTCCACATGGAGAAAGCCAAAACTAGCCTGCGTAAAGTAAGCGTTCAGCTCGTGAGATAAATCCAATAGCTTGTGGCGACATGCCTTTTGAACCAGTGTGGCCTGGCAGTTTGTTTGACAGCAGGGGCAATGCTTGATTCCGAAGCAGGTGTATGATTTTGGAAAGTGGTCTTCCGATTCGCGAGTCTCAAGACAATATCAAACCATCAAATCAAATCAATATCAAATTGGGTAACATGTATACATTATACATATATATATATATAAACATTGAATTGAATGAATGCCAAACGGATATCAATTTCGCCAATTTCAGATGTCAAACACCAATCTGTCGGGGTCTGTATTATTAACCTTAACATCCGATGACATCCTGCCTCTCCAACCTCTCCGAAGAGATTAGCAAGCTCACCAGGTTCTGACTTCTCTGCCTGACGGACCTCGACATTGCATTTACGCACATGCACTTATATAATCATCGAAGGAAGTTTAGAAGTCCAACTTCCGACAATATGGAGACATGAAGCAGAGAAGAGAAGAGTAGAAGAGAGAAAGAGAAAGAAGATAGAAAAAGGAAGATACAAGTGTGCGAAAGTCAGAGGAAAGAAGATACACGCACGGGAAATGTTAGGAAAGTCCGGAATCGCTTTGTTTTTCCAATGATTTGCGGCGAGATGCAGGAGGAGGAACCCCCGGCAACCCAAGCAGAAGAGAAAGCCTATTTTGATCGTGAATGGAATTTCCTGAGGGTCGCAAACTGCCGAGATTTTTGTCGCTTCCCCCAGCGTGGCCATTGGCTCGTCTTTTGATTCCCATCAAGAACTTGGTCAAACAGATGGAGACTCTCCTCCAATGCTATTGCTTTGAAACTGTTGCAATGTGTCGGCACCATGAACGACAAGATGCATATGTCCACCGGTTGGCCAAAGACCTTGCTCAGTTTCTGGCCTTATTCCTTGCGGAGACAGTGACCGAGCTCTTGCAATGCGTGTTAGCTTACCCATCCAAAGGGCTAGTGGACGCAAGCAATGCGCCCCTCTTGACACCGAAGTTTTGGGTACAAGCTATCTATACGGAATTATTGCATGCCTCTGGCCGCTATAGGGCAGTGCGCGAACAAGAGCAGAAAAGGCCACCAACAGGACTTGTTAAAGTTCTCTGTCTTTCCTATGATAAAAAGGCACGGCGGGAGCCAGAGAGAAATCAAAGATTGCACGCCATTGTCGCACATGTTCAACTCAAAAGGTTAAAAAAACACACCAGCGTCGGACCACTTTTGGACGTTCGGATGTGGAAAAATGGCATGCCGCTGTTGCGCGAAGCACATTGACAACTGAAAATTATAAAAACATGACAGTTTCGGGCCATTCTCGGCGGGAGAGATGTCGGAAAACGCTGACAGATACATAGATAGATAGATCATGATAGATCAATGGGTAGATAGATAGATGCAGATATGGAAAGATGGATAGATAGATGGATACATAGATACAGAGCCACATTAGAAGGATAATCAGATCCATAGATAGATAGATAGATAGATAGATAGATAGATAGATAGATAGGTAGGTAGGTAGGTAGGTAGGTAGATAGATAGACAGTGGTAGATAGCATTTTTTAGACAGTGAGATAAGTAGATAGCTAATCTTGACAGATAGATAGATAGATTCAAGATAGAGAGATACATAGATCAGTTAGTGAGCTCGTCAGTTACACAGTGAGTCAGTCAGTTAGTTAGTCAGTTAGTCAGGTGGTCAGTTAGTCAGAGAGTCACTTAGTCAGTTCGTCGGTTAGCCAGATAGTCAATTAGTCAGTTCGTCTGTTAGCCACATAGTCAGTTAGTCCGTTCGTCAGTTAGTCAGCTAAACAGTGAGATAGTTAGTCAGTCAGTCTGTGAAACAGTTCGCGAATTGTCAGTTAGTCAGTTGATCAGTTAGGCAGTTAGACAGTTGGACAGTTCAATCCATCGGTGTTTTTGCTCTGCTATCCGTGACTCGGAACCACCAATCTCTCCTACAGGTTTCCTATTCTTGAAACTTCCGCCACCGCCTTGTGCGTAGATTATGTAAACTGTTGATCACGTTTGCATGATTTTGTATTATGTAACAAGCTTGGATCAAAGTGCTCGATGGTTGCTAGGCAGTTTACTTGACAATTTATAGATTATTCAAGCTCGATCAAACTTGTGTGAAACAGTAGGAGAGTGTGAGTGTGCTGAGGGTTTCGCCAAGAAATCCAGCAAAGTAGTGTTGGCAGAACCAGCCTGTTCGCTGTCAACGATTTGGATGAGAGTGTGGGGGACAGCCAAACCCTCTCTGACGCGAGTACAAGGAAAAAGGCGGGGGAAAAACGGAAAATAGGGAAAAAAAAGATGTGCGTTTCATGGATCCAAGTTCTCTGTTCAATTCTCTTACATAATAGGTCTGACATTGAGAATTGAAGGGCCTTTGAAAGTGTTGGAAGACTCAAAGCAGTGCACCTGGCCCTTCAGGGCGCGCATTTGGGGCAGCACCTTGAGTGGGTCAAACAAGGCTCTGCCTTCGAAGTTTGTGAACTGATAAATCTTCTGCAGCAAATGGGCCTCAACAGAGAAGCCATCAGCACGGCCTCGAGTTGTCCCAGCCTGGGCAGAAGAGGACGTGGTTCACCAGCTAAAGATGGCTGAAATCGGAAATGCCGATACTGTAGTTGTTACCAATGCTGTATGCTGTGGAATGCGATTGAGAATTGAAGAGCTTTCAAGAATGCTCCAAGCATCTTTGCAGAAAGATCTGGAGGTCGGATTGAGAGTTTCAGTTACGGCACATCACTGCAACACAGCACAACCTGGAAAAAACATCTTGACTTGGGACCCCAGCATTCAAATAATTCCCAAACCCAAGGATCATTCCCAACAACCTTCCATGTCCAGGCTCTAAGAAAATCGAGAAAACGAAAAACGTTGAAAGAGGTCCAGCAAATATTGAAATTTTAATTGGGTGTGTGTGTGTGTGTGGATTTGCTTAAGACTCCAGTAAAATTTGTACCTGTAACTGCGATGTCTGATTCCCAAATACAGGAAGTGGGAGCGAATATCTTCACACCAAACACAGGAAGTGAGAAGCGATTAAGGCTCGCCCTAGTGACTGTACATTGAATTATATAGATATACCTCAGGTACTGCTCAATTCTTCAAAACCTCTATGCCACAGTGCTGATGAACCCTCTGCCTCTGCACCCTATGAGAGTCTTGCAAAGAGTGGCAAGCCTTGCAAGTCAAGTGGTGAAGGTCTTTTTACATCTTCAACTCGTCATGTCACAAATGATTAGTAGGTACATCACGCGTTTGTCCTTGTCTAGGCTTCGTGCGTCTCTGACTTCTGCTACAGCTGCATGGAGGATCTCGTATCGCTCATCAAAAGCATTCCTGACCCAAGAAGCAAAAGTAGGGTTTGAGATTCTCTGTCTACCAGTTTCGGTATGGTCCTCTGATGTTTTACAGTCATGGAAAAAACGGTTAAATAGTTGTTCTCACTTTGCATTTGCAACTTTGCAACCCGCCCGACATCCGAGCTGGCGCGCTGAAAGGACCAAGTCTGAAGCCGAATTTTGAATGACGTCACCTGCGAAGCTCGAGATGTGTCACATCTTTCCCCCGCTCTGAACCATAGAGAAAACCTTTGACTCCTGGCGGATGTCAATAGAAGATCTTTATAAAGCTTGAAGGCAGAAAATCAAAAAGAAGTATCGTGAAGCATCAGTATTGCCATCATTTGCTTGAAATGCACTGAAATGACCACCATTCCCACCTTCCCAACAGTATGCGTATTGCACAAGACAGTGGCACTATATAATGAAAGAATATGAAAGGATATGAAAGTGGTCTATTTGACACTGTCATCCATGCTGAGATGCAATTGTGAGCCAGGGTTTGAGAAAAATGCAAATAAAGTTTCCGGAAGGCACTCGCAAAAACGAGGTGGGCCAGTATATAAGTTTGAGTCCATGTTTGGGACTTATCGGACAACAATTTGAACAAACAAGTTCAGCTCAGTCAGGACATCGACACATTTGTACAGTCTGTCATTGCATCAAAGGGAAGAATCTGGCTGACATTAAAACACCAACACAATGACTTAGGCAAAACATGGAAGGTCACCGTGTGCCTCTGGCATTACGCTTGAAACATTGCGAAAAACGCTGCAATCGAAACCAAGCTAGACAAGAGCCGTGGGGCCATACCCTCTTCATCTCACAACTTTGGCTCAAAATGCAGCTTAAGCAACCGATTGCAAAGCGGGCCTCTGCCAGCTTCAAGACAAAGTTCTCAGCATCATCCCACGGTAGAGCTTTGTCCTCAGGGGCAAGATGACCCTGTGACCCTATGACACATGCTTCCGTCAAGAAAGTTGTGAGGTCGTGAAGTGGTGTCCACCTGTCAGTCAACATTCACCATGCTTCACTGCTTCACCACTAAGAGTTAGAGGTAAGTTCTATTAGAGCTCGTAGCCATGACAATGCGCTTTGCGATCCCAATGCAATGCAAAGGGGAGGCGCGTCGAGTTCTGTTCATTCCACTTCCCAAGGTGCAATTGATGCCAGTCCGACGCGTTTCCCACAAGTTGGCTATAATCACTAGCGTTAGTACTACCAACTGATAGGCTTTTTAGATAGCAGTCCAGTATCAACGCAAGATCTGTGAGTGGTCCTTGTCTGGCATTTCTTGCGCTGCAGCATTGAGCATGCTGAGTTCCTCAGTGAGAATTGTGAAACACATAGAAGCGCAGGGCTTCAAATCGCAGAAATCAGCAAAAAAACAAAGCAGCAACAGCAAATTGAACCTAAGGGAAGCAACAAGGAGAAGCGAAAACCCGAGTCTGCATGCCCATATGGCCTCTTGTACCGATTGCGTTGAAATGCCAAGCATTGTCAATTAAAAACTCTGAATATCAACCATTGATAACCATGGCTAAGTTCACTATATCGACAAGGACAAACGCTCAATATCTCTCCGGGCTTGCAAACATCCGCTGAAGGAGCTGTGGAGAGCAAAAGCTCGACCTGCTTTTGAGCAGACTAGATAGCCACACGCCACACGCAGCCTTAACACATCTTAACACCATCCCCCTTCTACGTTCTCAACGGAATAGAGGACATTTTAAAGCAAACTCACGCAAAGATACAAAAGTACCTCCCCAGTTACACGGAGGTACCTCCTCTGTTCGAGTCTACTGCTATCTTGTCTCTCTTTCAAATCTGATGGAAGTTGGGATATTGATATTGCAAAAAAAAACATATTATAATATATATATATATATGTTGCATTCAATGGTGGACAATGCCTAAATGACTAAGACTTCGCGGACAGAGGTAAACCAAAGCTTCGCAATCGACCAATGGACACAAATCTCCTATGGGAGAACAACTGTGGATCTCCACTGCACCTGGTCCTTATCCAAGAGAGTGTCATCCATTCGCTGGACCGCCCTCACCTGCTATGGCCACGGCGACAAACATGCACACTCACATTACCTCGTGCCAGCGACCTCCAAGCATGACAACGTTTCTGAACTCGAAGCTCTACCCCGACTCAACCTGCAAGGCCTGTTGACCCTATCACTCACAGCACCTCACCACACCTCATGGCACGTCACGGCACACCTCACAGCACCTCACAGCACCTCACAGCACCTACGGCACCTACGGCACACTTCACCTACCAATATGCAAAATGCAAACAGTCAAGCAAACACCTGCCAGACACCGGACCACTGTCTGCAACGAATGCCTACAGGCCTAGAAGTGAGCCACACGCCCAGCTCCCCACCCTACGAGGATGCAACACTTGCAGGTGGTGCTTGTTCACCCCATTGAGTACTTTGATGAATGTTTGATGCAGTGATACATTGATACATTGACAATCATGGACATACAGTCTTCAAAATGCTTTACATTCGATCGGTTCAACTCAACGGGACAGATCCACAGTGGTCTCTACGCGAGGAAGACGAGCAAGCATAATGCAGACCTTGCAGCTAGCGCATTTGCTCATGCAGGGCTCAGACTCCAAGCTCATCTTTAGGTAGATCCTGGGAAAGTGCTTTGTTTTTACTGTCTCCAATGTTCTACTTTTCTGTCTCCTCATCCACCCTTCCAGTGGAATTGTATGGGGTGTCTAGAAGTGCCAGGTGAGACCTGCCTGTCGGCGCCGAGATTCTTCAAGAACTCTGGCTCGGACACGGCGTCGGCTACCTCCTAGCGCTCACAAAGAGAGAATGTTGAGATAATGTGTTGCCCCAACGACTGCTATACACATGGGGATATCGGGATCTCTCTAAAAAACATATCCCGAGGAAACAGGATCAGAGGGCACAAATGAAGAAGAAACCTCAGGTGCATTCCAAACAGGAAGACTGAAGCTGAGTTTGAAAAAAAAATAAAAGAAAATAAAAAATGTGATCCATAATGCTTGTCTCACTCAGCACATTCAAGGGCTCAAGTGATGGAAAGGCATCCTCATTGACGAGGGCCTTATACATAATATACGTATATTTATATAGTAATATATAGTATATACCTTGCGTTTTGTAGATGTTTGTGTGCATCGACCAAAGACGAAGTGTCGCATACTATCAGAGAGGGAGTTGAATATGAAGGCATTCCATGATGTCAAAGCTATTTGCAAAATGTTTCAGTGTCTGTCCAGGAGCTGGAGCTTCCAAAGGCCCACGTCTGAGAGACCTAGTGTGCTGGACAGGTTTTAGTTGGTTTTTGGGCCATGCGCTCATGGGCCAGGAAGCACTTGACAAGATGCGGTCTTTGCTGAACACCAAGCACAAAAGCTCCGATCACTTTGATTGACTTTGTGTCCACTTCCCAAGCACTGCAGAATTGTTACTGTTCAGACTTTCAGGTCTAAGTGCTGTCTTTATGGCTCCTTTTGACTGCGGTGGATCTGCAGCGAAAGCACTGCACTAGTTGGACATAGTGAAAGTAATATCGGTATTTCTGCAAGAAACTGTGCATGGAATCGGTGGAATCATATGGAATCTACATGTTGCCAGCCGGGCAATCCTCCCGGGCGTCCTTTAATCATGTCCAAATTCATCATAGATCGCTGAATCATACACCGAAGATCTGGGCCACCAACCCTTCAGCAAAAAGTGTCTCTAACTCCTGGTCTCGGCAGTTTGTTTCCAAGTGAAACTCGGTTGGTTCCGTTCATTCAATACTTTTCAAGCACAAATACAAAATACATCAAAATGATAAGTTAGAAATAAAATAATATTCCACATTCAAAAGACTAAATGAAAATGCAAAGTGTATCCAGCAGTTTAGAATAATATTGCTGCTACATCTTGTTGTGGTTCACTGTAGCCGATTGATCAGCTATCCAGAAGAGTCTGCAACTATATCCGATCCAGCGATATTCTTTGTCAAGTCTACAAGTATCATTGACCTGCGAGCCTGCACGTCAAACCCATCTAGCCCCTCATTCTCAAGGACCGCCCAAACCTTGTTGTCACTTATTGCCTTCAATCACATGATGCATTGATGTGAAAAATTGTTTGCAGCTGAGGTCTTGACGTTGGTCTGGGATTGGACAATCTGGTCATCCAGCCTTGAGAAACCACTAGGCCACAGGCCAGCATTAAAAACCAACTGTTCTGGAAAAATGCAGGCCAGCCATCCCCGGGCCATCCCCCTCGCTTTTTGGCATGGCTTCCAGGAAAACCCTACAAACACAACTTTGACCACGAGTGGGAATTGCTTACATGCTTGGGTCTCGGCAGAGTTCCCTGGCAGCTACTCTTCTCTGTCGGCTTCTGAAACCGTGATTACGGCACTTGCAGAATTTTGATAGCAGCGGCTTGTCATTGTCCACACGCGGTTTGTGTAAGCAATTTCACAGCTTGCATCATGCATGACATACGGCAGTTCCAGCTTCCCAGAGCAGGCCAAAGGAGCATGCGGGTGTTCTAGTCGCATACTTGCAATGTGTTGTACTGCACATGCCTCCTGTATGACCATAGTACTAGGTGGGCTGGAAAGATGTCTGCATGCGCTCTACTTTGGCAAACGGCCCCTCAAGAACGGGCTGAGGGTGCATCCATAGCTAGCTGCCCCTACTCAAGCTCCATGCAAAACAACATGTCCTCACCTTGTCTACTTCCCTAGTTTTCAGCGATAATCAAGCTCATGTCCTCTTCCACACAGGGCACGGGAATGATGCATCTTGAGTCTGCGGTTGACGATATCCGAGGCTGTTGCTGATGGTCATACCCTACCCTCCCAGAGCGCATGGCATGGGACGCCAGTGGGATGCCGTCTATAGTGCGTTGAGCGTTGTGTTGGTGGGATCCGCTCCGCAGCAGTTGTGTGGTTTGCGTAATCTGGGAAACGGTTCAGAGTGAACTATGGTGGGTGTGTGCCTGGTGGGTATGTTATAAAGGAACAGAGATGAAACTATACCACTCCGGAAAAGCTGCGATCATATACTGTGTCATCTTCCGATTTGAAAGAATCTCAAAACCAGGTTCTATAAGGAGCGCACACGAAGGAATTCCAAAAGAGCTTCTTCATTGGCTTTTCCAGCTTGATTTCCGCCTGAGGTTAAAGCATGGAAAGGGTTCATCAAATGCAGCTGATTCAGACCAATCTGTGAGAGGAATCAAGCGATGCCTTTCGTGGTTGAGGACCCTCTTTTCCCTTGGCAGCGGCCTACGGCACCGCTTGATGCAAAGTTGAGAAGAAAAGAGGGGAATGTGGCAGCGTCACAAAGCCATGAAAAGCCCAGTTGGCAGACTCGACAATTCAACCATGGTCAATGATTCCATGTTTCTTGATTCATCTTACTTGGTCATCTTTATTCATTCGAATTATAAGATTCTAATGGATTCAAAATGGATTTCAACAGACCGCCTTGGCCACAGGAGCTCGAGGAGGTGCCTTGCCGAATTGAAGATGGACTTGTCAGACCGCTAGAACGACGGAAGGAGTCCAACACAACAGAGAGGGATAAAACACGGAAGCACACAAGTTGTGTATGACACCTGTACAAAGGAAATGAAGATGAATGGAGGCTGGTAGACATGTTTCCAAAACAAACTGTTTTAATACTGTCTTGTCTTCTTAATGTAGCTTGTAACATCTTGTAACCTGCTCGGGTTCTGCTTTCCGCGGACCTTGGGAGGTGTCTTTCCTTTACCGCTTTTGCCTTTACTGCCACTAAGCTGATCTTCACCTGACAGCTCCAAAACGCAGCATGTGCATCTTGGAGAGAAAGTGTCTACTGTCTGCCCCCCTCGGTTTATAATGTTTATATAATTCAGGTATCCGCGACTGGCATGTGAAGAAACGAAGACCAGATCAACGGTGACATCATGCAAGTCTAGTCTAGAGTCTAGACCGTCAAATACAAAATGATCATTACATTAAAATAATTACAGTATATGAGATGTTTTGAGCATCAGTGGTGTCCTCTGGCATTTGGGACTTGAGGTTCAAACTTGCCAAAAGTTTTGAAATTTATGGCTTTGACAAAGGTTCATCGTTCGGCGCATTGCGCCTTTTGGAGCACCTTTAGGAGCACCTTTCAGACCGCCTTTACTCTTTCCACTGCTTGCACCTTTTCCGGAGCCTGATGGCAAGCGCGGGCAGAACGAAACCTGGGGCCCTATCCGAAACTCTTGCTCCAGAATCTAGCTGCAATGCCTGATAACATCATCTTCAGGAATATGAATATATAGCTCAGGCTGGGTTCTCCACCGCCCGCAATTTAACTGCGAAGGTTCAAAAAAACAAAACCATCCGTACGATCACACGATATGATATGCTCAAAAATAATGCCAGCTGTGACAAAAAAACAAAATGAGATCAACCAGGAAAGAGATAGAAAAAAAACAAACTAAATTTCATATATTCAAGAGGTTCAGAAACACTACCTCCTTCCCCCCTGTGGGATGGGGGTGGTTCATCCCAACTGAGCACAATCAAATTGTGAACTGATAGGATGCGTCTGGGTAGGGTAGGAAAAAGATGGAAAGAGGTGCTATGATATACAGTATTGTCAAGAAGGATAAAATGAAAATACTGAACCAGAACCCCACCATATAATAATCATAAAAAAATATACAGTATACATAAAAACGTACCTGCATGGATGGTACTCTTGTGTAAATGATGACATTCCTCTACAATATGCATGAACATGGCACGTGAAGACGCGACATGTGGATGAAGGGAGTACTCGCAACACAATCCACGGTGGTTACTCAGTCTGGAATCACCAAATGTGTGCACAATGCTGAATGAGGTTTGCGCCTCTTTTGTCCAGTACTTCACTTGTCCGCTTTGGTTTAAGCAAAAAATTTGTTGTTTTCGCGTTTGTAGTGCTTCATGAGGGTGCGACTTTGCAATCCGACAATGCCGAAACACTGTCCACCACGATTTTAGAAGATCTGGTGTTTTTGGGAATTGACAGGTTCCGAATCAAAACCCACCAAAACTATGGTTTCAACAGATCGGGCGGATATACCTCGCATAAATATATTTTTAATATATTCATAGATAAATACATTATATGTATGAAGAAAAATTATATAGACATACATTGGGTTCGGTTCAGTTTGCGGGCTTTATGAAAACTGGAAAGCGTCACCTCTTTGCGATTTCCAGTGCTGTAGACCCGTCTTGACACTGGAAGTCCTTCCCCACCTGTCAGGTGACGATTGTTAGAATTTATGTTTCATCCTCCTCATCCTGTCCTCCTCCTTCGCCTCCTCCTCGTCAACTGCGATCCCCCGATTCCACTGCCGGACCCCAACCGCGATCCCACGCTCCCAGTATTCCCTGCCGGACCTCGACCAGCAGAAAGAATGTCAGAAGATACATCAGAAAGAATGTCAGAAAGAATGCCGGGAAGAAAGAGAGAAAGAATGTCAGAAAGAGTGTCAGAAGATACCGTATGCCAGAAAGAATGTCAGAAAGAATGTCAGGAGATATGACAGAAAGAATGTCAGGAGATATGCCAGGAAGACTGTTTGAAAGAATGTCAGAAGATATGTCAGAAAGAATGTCAGACAGGATGTCAGAAAGACTGTCAGAAGATATGTCAGAAAGAAAAGCGGAAAGAATTTCAAAAGATATGCGAGAAAGTATGCCAGAAAGAATGAGTGAGAAAGATATGTCAGAAAGAATGTGAGAAAGATATGTCAGGAAGAAAGAATGTCAGAATAGAAGTTGCCAGAGGCGGACGTGGCTCTTGCATGGACACTGGGAAATGTGGGGCGTGAGCTTGACAATGCAAAGTGCCATTGAACAATTTGCAGATAAGCCCGGCGCAGATGGTCGCAGTAGAGGAGGCGATGAGGAGGCGGAGGAGAGGAGGAGGAAGGGAGGAGGAGGAGGAGAGGCTGACATAAAAACTAACTAACAACCCTTACCTTACCTGAAAGATACACAACGAGGGTGATGTCAATGTGGCTGTTTTGAAATGTCATGATGGCGACCAGTCGAAGTATATAAAGTAATTTTGTTTGTTGTTTATTTTTTGTGTATTTGGATATTTTTGGGGAGGTGTTTAAAAACATTGCTTGGGTTTACAAACACTTCCTTCATTTCCTGCATTGGGCATTCCCTCTAATATACACTTCATTTCACTCACTCTGTCATCAACAGCTCACGGATCAGATGAGGTATTCAATTCCAATAAGTATACAATAGTTACAAAAACAAAAACAAAGAAAAATGAGTATATAAATATGTCGAAATCAAATTTGATGTTTCAAGAAAAGGCGCACCACTCTCAATCACTGCTAAACAAAAAGTGTCAACGATCTAAAGGTGAGGATCTCACCCGCTGAACATGATTGATGAAAAAGGGAGACTCCTCCAAAGAACATACTTGGAATAGAGGTCATTGAATTCAATCTAGTATGTGAATTTGAAGAGTGGATACCACAATTAGTTACAGAATTTTGACGAATGATTTTATGAATGATATTCTGCTGGAGAAGTAGCGCACAAACGATATGAAGACAAACACAAGAATACTGACTCTAGTATCAAAAAATGAAAAGAGTTGTACTAACCGTATCCAGGTTTATTCTATAGTAAATAACCAAAAAAGCGCTCCAGGCTCCAGGAAATCAGACTTTTTAGCAAAAGCAGAATAAAAAAACAAATACAAAGCAACAAAAAAAAACGTAAAATGGAAAAAATATGCTGCTTTCTTTTCCCTTTTTGTGTGCTTTTTTGTTGCTTTTCTTTCCGGCTGTTTTGCTTTCCCTTTTTTGTTTAAACGCTCTGCAGGTCTCCATTGGGACCAGCCCCAGAAACTGCCGTGCACCTATATGTGCATATGTATATAGTACACACATGTACACACAAGTATGTACGAGTATGCATATCTTGTGCGGAAACTCAGGCTTGATTCATCTCTCGTAGTTGGACGTCTTGATACAATTCGCAAAAATTACTGTACAACTTCAGATGCAACTGCCTGCTGCAAGCTGCTGTTGGGCATCCTGGCAAGAATGATTTTGCCGGACGCTGCCGCTTTCAAGATTAGTGAGACATTGATTTATCCGCCTTCGGGCTCTCTGGGGTTGCAGGAGTCTGTGCTGTCTCGGCACATTTCGAAGCAGCATGTTCGTCTTTCTTTGCCTCTTTCCTTTGAGGACAATCCAGCTCCTTCGAGCTCCATGTTGTGCGAGTCAGTCACAAGTGTTGCAATCTTGTCAAGAGTGGAACGCGCCCTTTGCAAAAAAGAAAAAAACAAGTTCATGAAGCAAGATATTTTCCAACATCTGCAAGAAGTCACACCGGTCCTGACTCTCGGACGGCTCTCTTTCCTGACATCACTTGAGTGTTTGGTATGGGCCAAATATCATTCCAGGTCGCGAAAGTGAGACGAAGGAAAGAAGAATGCACATACATGACAACACGGACAAGATCGTCAAAAGTTGTGAACACGAGCTTGTTTGAGCAACAACTCGCAATGCCTTCACACTCTGAGCCAACAAATTTTCCAAAATCGCCTCGTATCACAGAAACATTCTCTCACAGAGACCCACCAGCAAATTTCAATAATCAAATTTCACTGGAATTCCATTTGAATGAACAGAGGTTGGCACGACTCTTTGTCTCAGAGCTTCTGTGACCTTTCGAGCCGGGCCACATGCGAAACCGACATCTCTGTGGCACTCTGCAGTCTTCATGATGCTTTCGGATTGCAACACTTTGGGCCTGAGAACCGCTGAGGTTGACCTCTGAACCTGAGCCAAACCGCTACGTCACTTCTAGTCAAGCTGAAGGTGGTGTGAAAAAGAAAGACCGTACAAGTGAAACGAATGTCTCCCTTGATTTGTCTCAAAACCACGCCTTGGCAGAGAGAATTTGTTTTGGTGCTCAAGGCAGTGATGAACGGATGTTAAAACTCAGAGATGAAGAGAAAACAGAGAATTTGCGAGATGTGCTGTCCACAGACAAAAGTGAAACATGCAAAATTGAGTAGCAGCAGTAGCAGTCAAAGTAGTGGAACTAGTAGAAGTACTAGAACTAGTAGAAGTGTAGAAGTGGTAGAAGAAGCAGTAGCAGTAGCACTAGCAGTAGCAGTAGCAGTAGCAGCAGCAGGAGCAGTAGCAGTAGCCGTGGCAGTAGCAGTAGCAGTAGTAGCAGCAGCAGCAGCAGTAGCAGTAGCAGTAGTGCTAGTAGCGCTAGTAGTGCCAGCAGCGCTAGTAGTGCTAGTAGTGGCAGTAGTGGCAGTAGTGGCAGTAGTGGCAGTAGCGGCAGTAGCGGCAGTAGTGGCAGTAGTGGCAGTAGTGGCAGTAGTGGCAGTAGTGGCAGTAGTAGCATGTAGTGGTAAGTGGTGGTAGTGGTGGTAATGGTAGTGGTGGTAGTGGTGGTAGTGGTGGTAGTGGTGGTCGTGGTGGTAGTGGTACTGGTGGTGGTACTGGTGGTGGTAGTGGTACTGGTGGTGGTACTGGTGGTGGTGGTAGTAGTAGTAGTAGTAGTAATAATAATAATAGTAGTAGTAGTAGTAATAGTAATAGTAGGAGTAGTAGTAGTAGTAGTAGTAGTTGTAGTAGTAGCAGTAGCAGCAGCAGTAGTAGTAGTAGTCGTAGTCGTAGTCGTAGTCGTAGTCGTAGTCGTCGTAGTACTAGTAGTAGTAGTAGTAGTAGTAGTAGTAGTAGTCGTAGTCGTAGTCGTAGTCGTAGTCGTAGTCGTAGTCGTAGTCGTCGTAGTACTAGTAGTAGTAGTAGTAGTAGTAGTAGTAGTAGTAGTAGTAGTAGTAGTAGTAGTAGCAGTAGCAGTAGCAGTAGCAGTAGCAGTACTAGTAGCAGTAGGAGTTGGTTTTTTCATCTATATCAATTCTTAGAATTCAATACGTCAATCAAATACACAGGCAAAACAAGCAACCGTGCCTCCGTCCACATCAGCAGAACTTCTGGCACTACGAGCAGTTCGGCTATGCTCGACCCCTCCACCAGATTCATCTCCATCCGCTCCAGCTGCTCCTGTTTCAGCTTGTCTGTTGCTTGCAGCTGGTACCATGCAGCGGCTGGCAGTGCTGCCATGTAACATGGCAACACGTCTAGAGCTTTGAGCTGTTCGGCTATGCTCGACCCCTCCACCAGATTCATCTCCATCCGCTCCAGCTGCTCCTGTTTCAGCTTGTCTGTTGCTTGCAGCTGGTACCATGCAGCGGCTGGCAGTGCTGTCATGTAACATGGCAACACGTCTAGAGCTTTGAGCTGTTCGGCTATGCTCGACCCCTCCACCAGATTCATCTCCATCCGCTCCAGCTGCTCTTGCAGCTGGTACCATGCAGCGGCTGGCAGTGCTGTCATGTAACATGGCAACAGGTCTAGAGCTTCGAGCTGTTCGGCTTTGCTCGACCCCTCCAGATTCATCTCCNCCGCCCCAGATTCATCTCCATCCATTCCAACTTCTTCTGCTTCTGCTTGCAACATAGTGGTCCTTCTAGTGCTGTGAGCAGTTTGACTGCGTTCAACTACCGCGCCAGATTCAGCTCCATCCATTCCAACTTCTTCTGCTTCTGCTTGCAACATAGCGGTTCTTCTAGTGGTGTGAGCCTGAGCAGTTTGACTGCGTTCAACTACCGCACCAGATTCATCTCTTTCCATTCCAACTTCTTCTGCTTCTGCTTGCAACATAGCGGTCCTTCTAGTGCTGTGAGCAGTTTGGCTATGTGCAACAGCTACCCCACCCGACTGGTCTGTGTCTGCTCTGCCCTTTACAGCGGTTCTGTTGCTTGGAGCTGTGACAATGCGGCGGCTAGCAGTGCTGCCATCCAATAACAAACTGCCTTTGGGTTCAATTGAAGTCCCCTCCATCTCTGAGTTTGCGTCCCGGTGAGTTCTTCGGTGTTCTTCGATGCAAAACCTCGTTTCTTCCTCAGAAGGTTCACTTTGCTCAACACCAGCAGGTCCACCAGTTTCTCCAGTCCCACCAGCTCCGTCTGCAAGCAAACAGTTGGAACTTCTGAAGATTCCACGATTTGCCACAACACTCTACGAGCTACAGATTCGTAATTACTGCAGTGTCTAGTAGAAATACTTTAGGGATGGCCACAAAAGTCACGGGCCTGCTGCCAGATAGTGATGCCGGCAGCGCCCCTCCGATGAGAATCCTTCACGCCAAGTATCAAATAGAAAATCTCAGGATGAACCCACATCAGATTGGCACAATCATATCCCCAACAGTAAGAACATCATGTTGGAAACAAAATTCAAATACTAATTATATACAGCAATCGCACGGGTTTTTGTATGCTGCTTTCACTGAAAGCGGATGGGTCGCTTGCGCCTTGGAAGACCTTACGGCTTTTGACACTACGCTACGAATGGGGTCGCAAGCGTCGTTCATTCCCACCCGCCCTCCCACTACATACGTAAGCATGCGCCTGGTTGACAAGTGGTGGTGTTCGCAACCCGCCGTACGCAAAACAAAACTTAATGTTTTCGCTTCCATGTTGCCACACTGCACTCAGCACATGCTCAAGACAGTTTCATGACAATTTCATTGCATTTCTCTCGCGCGTAACTAAACAACGGCTGTCATTTTTGGGATGGCCCTATCGTGTTTCAGTGTTTGGCGCGCTTCACCACGTCGGCCTCCTCCAATAGTGTGGTATGCCACCTTTCCCATCCCAACCTTGTGGTGCGGAGTGACATGCATTTTGAAGAATTGTGAGTCACAAAACCTAACACCGCATTTCCTCACAAGAGCGGCCCGCGTTTTGTGAACACTTGAAAGTCGAACAACCCAACATGGCCTTTACATACAAAGCTCCTTTGTCAACATCTGGCCTTCTTCCTGGCTTGGGCACGAATGAAAAATTGCAACGGCAGTGATGGCGAGGAATCCCTCCTGCTAGGCGCGTTTTCCTTGGAAAAATATTGGGAATCAGGGAGCGGTTGGCCGCATCATATGCGAATTCACAGTGACTTGTGAGCGCAAGACGCATTTTACCTGAGAAAACACCAGGAAAGTGAACCCGAGGAATGTGGCTGGATTCCTGCGAGGCGCATTTTCAGTCAAAAAAAACGCAGAATTTGGGAGCGGTCCGACGCATCACATATAAATTTAACGTCTCATTGAACGCAAGACGCTCTTTACTTGAGAGAACACATGGAATCTGGAAGGGTTGCTTCGACACGCGTTTTCCTTTAAAAAAGATACGGACTTCGGGAGAGGTTGGTCGCGTGTCATATAAATATACAGTCACGTCGAAGTCGAAACGCATTTTACCTGAGAAAACAAAAGGATTCTGGAGGGGTTGGTACGAAACGATTTTTCCTTGTAAAACACATGGAATCGGGTCGGTCGCGTGTCAAAAAAATCACAATGAAAATGAACGCCACGCATTTTATACTGTATACACAACGATTTCTCCGGGGTTGGCGGGAGGGGGTGTATATTAATAAGGAACAGAGATGGGTGGGTGGATTGGATGGGGATGATGGATGAGCGGATGATGGGCGCGTGGGGGGATGGCTGGGATGGTGGACGGCATACGGGAAGCGATGGTGGATGGATGGTTGTGGTGTTGGAGGGGATAAGGCGGGTGGGGCTAGTGGAGTGGGGATAGGGATGTACCAAGTCCTAGCCTTGCGAGGCAAAATGCAAGCAGAGAGAATTGAGCCAGGGACCTTCAAAGACCTTCAGCTTATTAATTGTTCAATCAGTTCAATCTGAACGTAAAAGTCATTGAACATGTGACACTCAAAAAAAATTTGCTGACGGCATACCAAACACACATGGAAGCACAGGCGACCAAAACATGGAGGCACAAGTGACCCCACTCCCCTTTCAGAGCCTTTTCCGATGTTTTCCGGAACTTTATCTGGAACCTTCCCCTCCAAAAACCCTCCCCGACCCGCAACCTTTCCAGCAACCTTCCTTCTTCCACAAACCTTCTTTTCCAGAACCTTGTTCCCCGAACCTGATCCAGAACCTTCTCCGGAACCCCTCGCAAAACATCGAACCACCCCAAACCTTCCACTTCCGAACCTGCGCAAACCCCCAGAACTCCAAAGCCTTATTTTGGCTGAGACCCATAGCAAACATTGCAGGATGTGGCACGATATGGCAGGTTCAGGCTGTCCTACCGATTGCTGCCCTGTCTTGGTACATTGGGCTGCTTTCTCGCAAAAGGGCAGCTGCAGCCGTCCCTGCCATCATAGGACTTTTGGACAGGGAATGCGATACGTTACTAAATCTCTCTGAACTGATCGTTTCTGAGACTCTGGTTCAATGGTGGCCTGCCCTTCCCGAAAAGCATTACTCCTGAAGTAAACCCACATCACAACCTTGACAACCAAAACATTGAGATGAACTTACACAAAACATCTCCGAAAACAACGGTTTCTGCTGGCCTGCATGGACAGATAAAAATAAACAGTCAGCAAAAAACTTCCCAATAAGGGTATTGTACTCTTCAGAGAAGCTAGCTCAAGTATGCACACACAAAAAAGAGTGTGAGAAGACATTGTGGAGACCTCTGTGCAGTAGCACGTACATGATCTGAAATTGATAGTATGGATAGTAAAATATGTCTCCCGATCATTCCTAAGTGCTGCGGATGTTCCAGTGTCTTTGTTTCATTGTTTCTACTCTTCCTCCATCTCTCCTTCTGCCTACCCTCATTCCATCCTCGTTCCTTCTCTTTCTCCTTCCTGGTCTGTTCTTCACCTCCCTTTCATTTCCTTCTGCTTCCGTTCGTGTCCTTCCCCTATCCTCCTTCCATCCTTGTTTGTGTCCCTCTCCTTACACAAGCTACTTCCAGTATCTTTTCTATTTACCAGTATGTTTTCTTGATACTGTACATTACAAAATCCAGTATCAAATTGTGCCTAGCAATTCCCATCTCTACAATGTGCTCGGTTGGAAATTGCGAACTGATTGCAGTATCTCCTGCATGCTTCTTCTCCCAGTACAGGCAGACCTGAGTCAAAAGGAGGGAGATTCTAGAGTATCATCTCGCTGAATGATTCGAATAATGAAAGCTTAGATTCCGAGAGCCTTGCTAGGGAGCTGGTTTAGCCCATGATGATGATATCTCCTCCTGAGCAGATTTCGGCCTAGAAACTTCGACTTGTTGTGATATCCTTTCAGGGTTTCCCACACTTCAAAACTCATCAACTCAATGGAATACCTTGCTTTGTAGCAAAACCCTGGGTCCTGATTATCTCCACAATGTTTGCTGGAGGCTGCAAAAACCTTTTTACTGCTCGGAAACTTCAATACAGCTAAGCTGTGCAAGCAGGAACGGTGTCGTTGCAGCATTTCTGTGACTACCGGCTACCAGTGCTACCAGCCTATGCAAATCTACGCACCAAGGCTCTGGCTCCTGGGATCTTTGTGCGTCACCATTGTCCTTTGCCAGATCTGGATGCCAACGGCTTCAAACTTCGGCTATTTACTCAAAATCCCAGTCTTGAGGTGCTGTTTTCGAAACTCGCATGTTACACTGGCTTTTGAAAATTGCTAGCTGCCAGCTGCTAGGTCTGGGTTCCTCTCTCAGCCCTAATGGCTCTATTTACGCATGCAAGAACAGTGGAATTTGATTAGTAAATGATAGCCTATGTTCCCCCAAAATGTGAATAGATTCTTGTGGACTCCTCACCATCAAAGCAGGATTCTCTCCAGGCTTTCCAAACAGAGTGGCCTGGAAGAGAACAGGCCGCACAGAAGAAATTTCACAAAGCTGACGGCTATGACTCTGTAGCCCAAACACTTCACCGTGATGCAGTGGCCTTTCTGTACCCATGTGCCAGAGAGTTGCCTGAACTTGAAAACTGCATTGGACATGCACTGGGCGCAGAAGTTTTTGCTGACATGTTCGGCACGGAAAGCAATGAAAGGGCGTGCAGTTTGCATGGGTAAGAATCGCTCCATAGATGCAGCAAGTACAGTGACACAATGGAACTTCCAAATTTTTGTGCAGTGTGGCAGTGTGGTGCTGTTTTGCTCGTCAAGGTTTGGCAAGCGTGCCTCCAAGCTGGATTCCCAACCTCGAAGACTTCTCCGGAGCTGTGTGGCATTGAAATACACCGGTAAACTCTTTTTCTGATTCTCCAAAGCAGATAAAATGATTAAAATGATATAAAACACATGGGAAGGAAAACCGGCTAAGTTGAGGACGTCGTGCATCTTGGATAGTGGATGCAGCCATGAGTATGCATGAGTGTGCAGCTGTAGAGGTGCAATGACATAAAATTGTACATGCAAACATGAGAGAGCATCCCATCCCTGATCAGAAACACACGTTTGAAATCAGAATAAATGTCTTTAAATGTCTTTAAATGTCTTCAATGAAGTCGAGCTCCGAAGCGGACATGAGCGTCGACATGAGCATTTTGACAAAGGGCACAAGTACGAATGAGATGTCACAGCATCCACAGCCACAGTTTACCAATGTGCTGTGCCCTTTTCCCTCTTTTCCAAGATCCTCTCCAGGAAATGGTTTGTTCCATCACGGAACAGTATCCAAGCCTCCAAGCGTTGTCAGTTAGCCACTGGTATATACGGTGTATTATTTATGTGCTGTTACTATCTATATATATATATATATTATGCATTCCAACATGTTCCAACGAAAGCTATAAAAGAACCGATTAGATTGCACGCTAATGCGAGGGTGCAGAAGAAAGGCATCCACCATTGCATTCAGCTTCGCCATATCGCAGAGAGGGTTGTTGTTTTGTCTAGAAACAATCTGTCGATACTAGATACTTGCCTAGAATTTCAAGTGGACCTCAGACATGAGGTGCCTCTGCAACACCAAGAACTTGCAACTCCTTCTTGTGCAATTGGAGCCACCTCAAACAGTGAGTCTGGATTTGCTCAGGGTTGGTCAACCATTTGCACGGCACTGTCGTCCGTCAAAACTCGCCTGTCATCCACTATCCGCTGCACCAAAAAGCGCTGCCCTTTTGTGCAAACACCCACAGAGGCAGACCTTGAGTCGAAGAGATTGCTCAGTGTGAAGCAAGAATAAGGAGCTACAGATTTGCAACGACTGTCATGCAACACTTGCCTTTGCGTCAACCGCTTTTATCAAATGTTCCTTTGGCCAAAACTCCAAAATTCAAGAAAACAATGGAAACGTCCACTTTTGCGGCTCGCACTTAATGAATACACTAAAATCAAATCCAAGCATTCGTGATGGTGTATGAACCCATCCAAAATTCTTGATCGCAATCAATAATATCATGGGTTCCAAGCGGAGTACATAGTGCTGTTCTCGCAATTTAGAGTGCAAAAGGTTTGGATTTTTGCGGGAGCTCAATCGCGAAGCGGCATAGACCTCCCGCGGCTTTGGTTCCACGAGCCTCGCCCTCCTTTCCTGGTTCCTGTGCCAAACCTACCTTTCAAGCCTTTCAAGCCTTTCAATCACAGACCAAATTTAAAGATATTTCAAGACTCCACAGTGTTGACCGCTACCCTGTTTTCCGTAGGTTCGACCGGCTTGCGGATCTTAAATACTCTGGCAGAGCCGTGCCATGGCGGCGACGCTCTGGCGTCAACCCCCAAAATTTGCCGAGGCGGTGTAACAGGTCGGGTAAAAAATTCAGGGAGCTGTGAAGGCTGTGAAGCGACAAAAATCAAAAATGGCAACAACAGAAAAAGCCTCCTATTTCGTACACAAGATTTTGCAGAAATACCGTCAAAGATTTTGCAGGCCATTGCTTCACAGACATGAAAATCTCAAATCACTGGAGAATTACGACGAGAAGAATAAGAATTCACTGTCGCATGGCTGCTCTGCAGCCAGTCACTAATTACATGTAAGTCTGATACTTGATACTTGGGGTGGCTCGTATAGCCACTGGCTGAAGCGCCTGGGAACCTTGGAAGCGTTTGAGCGTCGAGAATCAACGTGATTCACAGGTTTCAAGCTGTTTCAATTGGTATCGGGCCAGCTTACACTTAGGGAAACTCAGAATCTTCAAAGCAAGGTGAAAGGATTCAGCAAAAGGGACAGCTCAAATGCTCACTGACAAAACTCCGTCTCTAAAGCACCTGACCAAATATCAGCAGCGAAGCTATCACACAGCTCTCCTGTTGCCTCTCACTAGCAGCAAGTGCATTGTCAATGGACATGACAGGAATCTCCAAACAAAAGCTCCAAAAGGCTCTTTCGTATTGGCAGTAATCATATACAGTGATTCCACAGTCACCAAAAGCAATGGGGTCGATCATAGCTGTAAACACTCACTGAGAGCAGCGCCTTGCAAACACTCTTGGCACAACACAAATAATCAGCTTGCTGCAATGCAATATGGGCATGCATATACAATACGTAATACATATGGTCTTTTGTTGCGAGTCCCCGCAATGATGTCTCCCTCTGTACTCTACATCACGAACGCTCTGGTGTGCTAATATATGTATAGACAATTGTACACCGCATACCGTCCCTACAATTGTAATAATACAATTACGCACATCATTGACCCATCTTTTGTCTAGATTGTTCAAGTGTTTCAGCAAAGGAAAGAACCCCGGACAAGGAAGGCAAAAGAATGGGCGTACTGACGGCGTACTGTAACCGATAATTTTTCTCCAAGAGCTAAGATTTTCAGGGCTCAGCTTCGCAGTAGCATCGTGTGCCTTCTGTCATGGCAAGGCCAGTCCTACCTGGAGTGAAAGGTTGTACTGTGTAGAGTTTTTTTGTTTGCCCTTTTCTCCATTTGTTTGTTCAACTACGCGCAAGTGCGAGGAAACAGCACGTTCAAGCTTGAAGCAGGTCTGCACCAGGAGCATGCATTTGGGGAGAACATGTGTGCACACAACAACCTATACATACCTACAACAAATGCATTGAATGGTTAGTTGAATATTCGTTTGAACAGATCATTTGGTGCTTGAGTGCGTCAGGCTCAAAGCGTAGTGGAGCATGTCTGAGGTGTTTGCAACTTTTCATCATAGAATGAGCAGCTGGATCATGCATGATCATGGGCTTATCCCAACTCCATCAACAAACACAGGTCAAGCAAATGACGCTTCCTCGTCTTCGACCAGGAATTCATGGGCTACATCTCCATCTTCATCCTGACACTTTGCTGGCTCGATTTTGCAGATGTATGTTAGACTCAGCAAGTTCAGTAGATTCAAAGAACCGAAACACGCGACCTCAATCCAACAAGAGCGTCCAGGAAGTTGCACGGTTCCATCTCCACCTTCACAAATTTTTACTAGAATCATCTAGAATCTAGAATCACTTCAGCGGCAGCTTCACAGGCCTGGACAGTATACAAGAGAGTCGGAGTCCTGTGGCGAGCAGCAAAGTTGTTTACATTGACTACGACGGTACAATGCAATGCCGTTGTTCAAACCTTTCAACTTTTTACATGAGTATCATGCTAGGGCATCGTTGGAAACTCTCCAATTGGCTCCAGCTTTCTACGACAACAGCCACATTCAGCAACGATTCATGCAGTCCTTCTGCCTAGAAGCAGCTAGTCGGGCATCACGAGGCCTCAAGAAAGAGGCCGAAGAATGAGGTCGACAACCAGACCCTGGATAATGATGGCGGATCGTTGGGGAGCAGGAACGTAGGTCGAAACAGGGAAAGATAAGCTTCAAGCAGTCCCAGCAAAGTGTTTATCTCCTCATGCTGCTTCTTCACCTTCTTCAGCCAGAGTCCAACTTGTCGGTTCAAAAAGTTTGAAAAGATCCAAACAAAATGTGAAAGCAACACGAAGGATGGTGCCAAGGATTCCTCAGATGTGTACGAAATCAAGGAAAAGAAATGTAAAGAAAGAATATACTCTAGATCAGCTGGCACAAACAAGATCATGGTACCCGGGGGAATCTGAATGCAACCATCCCCTTCCAATTCAGTGGGTTACCCATGATCACGATTTTAGAGACAAACCGGTGGTGCAAAGGCCACAGCCAAGACAACCCCTCTCCAAAATGGGGTGCATGAGACACTCACTTAACGGGGGGCAATTCCCACTCTAAAATTGAAGCACACAAGGTCCCTACCTAGAAACCATCTTTCCAGAGTATGTGTTCGAATTTCTTTGGGGCATCCTCTTGATTCTAGAAACGGGGGTATGCTCCCACATGAGGCCTGCAAAAGATTGAGAAAAAAAAAGAATTCTTTGCCCTCCATTTAGCTACCCATAGCGGTCAAGTATGTCCAAGATATCTTTCCACATGTCACATGTTCCAGAGTATGTATACATGCAACGTCATACAACCTCATGAAACGTTCATCCTTCAAATATATAATGGAAACATGTCATCAACATCAAATTCAAAAAATGAAACGATATGATTAATATGATGCTTAAACAAAATATGAACAAATCTGGAAATATCATCAACGGGGATTCTCTCCAAATCATGTTGTAATTCAATTTTCTCTAGAATCAGATGCCGCTATGCTGTAAAAAAGGTGCACAAATACCCCACTCTAAAATCAGATTACACAAGTCACCAAAAACCAAAATCAGAGAGCATCCAAATCACATTTGACCCATGCAAAAAATCCTACCTAAAAAGTCGCTTTAGAAGTATCATGGTGTATTCAATTGTATTCATATGTTTCCTGATCCTAGAGAGAAAAATGGCAGGGGTATATGCAAGCACAACGTTAGTTTAGATCTTCAACTTTCCACTTCAAATGCCAAGGATGCCCTACATAGATAGAAAATCGACGTACTCCGGCCTATAAGATGCTGACAACGCCATGTGCTTTGAATGAGTCAGCATGCTCCAAACAGTAGACGGCGCCAATGCTACACAGTCAGTACAATAAAGTGCAGCACGGCAAGGCACGGTGCAGTCCGATGATACAATACGATACACAACTGTAGGTGGCAAAAGCTTCTGTACTATACAATACAGTAAACAACGGCACAAGCAGTACATTACCGTATAGTACAACTAGCACAGCAGAAAATCAAAAGGGAAGCAACTACAGAGCGAATGAAAGCATGTGCCAAAAGAATGTGTGGCAGAATGTGGCTGACCATCCACCTCTTCAGGGATCTCTTTGTCTTGACAACTTGATGTCCTGATTGTCCTGCCCAAACATCTGTGTCTCGTGTCCCTTTACATCTCTATCTTCTCTGTCTCTCGACCTCTTCTATTTCCCTGACGTTTCTTTCGTCTGCAAATGGCCCGTTCACTAGCATCACTGATGCGGTGTGATGCCATGTGATGTGAAACGCTGCGGCATCAAAAGGCCTAACGTGTGATGTGTGATGTTCGACGTGTAATGTGGTGATGGGCGAAGTGTCATGTGGGGATGCGTGATGTAGTGTGATGTAGTGTGATGCAGTGTGATGCAGTGTGATGTGATGATGTGATGATGTGATGATGTGTGATGTCATGATCAGTGATGTGATGTGAGGTACAGTCTAAAATGGCTAAGCTCCCTTTGACAATGTAGTGCAGTACAATAGGACCAGCTGAAGTGGATGCTTCGATGACTGTCAGTTCAGCACGTCGAAGTATCAGGGATGTCTGAGGCACTTGTTGCTTGCATATGCAGTGTGGGAATATGGGAAAACATAAAAGAAGACGGAGACGAGGAAACCTCCTGACCTTGGAGTGTGCCAAAGCCGAAGCCATCTGGGCAAACATGTCCCGGACCTGGAGTCGCAAACGAGCGTGACAGGTGGTGATCATTTGTACAGGGCAACAAAAAGAAAGTCGTTGGTTGGAAATAGTTGGAGGAAAGAAATAGGAGCAACCACAACACTGGGCGTGATGTTGGACTAAAGATGGTGGCAAAAAAAACATCTGCTGCACAGCCCGGTCAGGAGAAAATCTACAACAGATTTCATGAAAAGTTCTCTATAGGTGAACCACTGAAGCAGATAACACTGACACAGGGAAGGCAATCATGGTTTTGCTCAGAAATGCCAAAGATTGCGCCGTTTGTATCTCTTTGCTTCGGTGTTCTCTGGTAAAAAATATGTAAACATTCCTTCT